>JAQZBX010020222.1:0-33192 GCA_029593785.1 Cabassous unicinctus
TACTTTTTGCACACAGGACAGAAAACTGCCTGTACGTGCTATGTCCACTTTTGGAACACAGGTTTTAACAATTATTAATGCACAAATTCTTACATATCACACAACTCTATGCCAAGATTCCAACTTTCTTCCCACTAAAAGGAACCAGGGCTGCCCAGGGCTGGGGTATGGAAAGTATAAGTCATGTAAGTCTAAGACAAGCAGGGAACCTCGTGTTGTGCCAGAAGCTCAAGAAGTGCTCAAGAATGATGGAGATGTGCAAAAGGACATGGGAGCCAGCTCAGTGTGCACATCAAAATGAATAGTGAAAAGGATGAATGGCAGCCATAGAATAAAAGGAATCCTTGGGTCCACGCTTATACTAAAGAAATGAAATTACTTTAGTGACTAGCATGTGGCTGGAGGAGTCTGAACTTCCCCAAGTGCCTTCACGGATGTGAACTCATCTGATCCCATTCTTCCCAGTTTTCGGATGGAGGAACTGAAACCCAGAAAGATGGAGTAACTTTTCCAAGAGAGCTCAGTGGTCGTCAGTGGCCGATTCAGGGTTAGAACTCTGTGTTTTAACACCAGTGCAGTGCTCTTAGCTCCCCCGTGCTGGGCGGGAGGGACCGCAGGCCGCGAGCAGCCTCCACCCTGCTCTGCTGCTGCGGGCTGTCCCTCTGCCCTGGGTGGGGAGGCCCTCTCCTTGCATGGGAGAGGCCAGCTCTTCGTTCTCCTGGTTGCAATGCCCTTGGAGCAACCCTCAGAGGAGCCGACCACTCTCCCACCTCCCGGCCTTCATGCCAAAAACTTATTAAGCAGCCGCCTGTCACCTCCACCTTAATAAATAAGAATCTCTTTTCAGCTGCTTTGTCTTCCTCACCTCAGGGCCCACCTCCTGTAACCACACTGTCAATTAAAGCTCCTATCTAGCAAGGCCAGAGCTAATGAAAAGCAATAGAGAATTCACTGCCTTTTAATGAGGGAAACATGGCTTTTTACAGGGAACAATTTATTGGGCCAATTCCCCCCGTCCATCACCCAGGGGAGTTGCTGCCGTTTTGTACCCTGCGTTTGTTACCATGTCAGGCACCGTGTAAAATTGCCAGCCGAACACCGAGGTGAAGACTCTGACTCAATTTACAGGGTGACATCTCTGATCTCCCTCTTCGGATCAGTAAGTGATCCTGGCAATGATATGCATAGAAATTAATTACTCCGCCCCTCCTGCTTGTGGGCAATGAGAGTGGAGCGTTCTCACCGGCTGGACCTGCTGGGCTGACAGGTATCTGACCTTCATCATTCCTGGCTATTTGTCCTGCCAGGAGGATGTGGGCGGGACCACACTGCCCAGAAAAGGCAAGGAAAAAACACATGGAAGGAGGGTATCTTGTGCTGCTGAGCACTGTTAAAGGTCAAGGGCAAATACTGGCTCCATCACCATTTATAGGGAGAGAAGGAGGCAGGTGATGCAGGCAGAGATGCGGGAGATGTCTCATTCTGCCACTAATTTTCTCTGTGACCTTGGGCATGGCACTTCATCTCTAAAGTAAAGTGTTCCAAATGGAGTGACTGCGCTGGTCAGTTCTGTCGAAACAGAACTCCCCCCCCCACTTCCCCACACTCACCTTGCCCTTCTCGAGGTAATACCTTAAGCTACTCTTTCACTGGATTTTAGGCTTGGTTGTGCTGTGTGACTTTGGGCAAGTCCCTTTACTTCTCTGCCATCTGCAAAGTCATATAGTTCATGATCTGCCTACTTCCAAAGATGGCCTTGGGAGTCAAATGAAATGGAGTTGTTTTTAAATGTAAAATCATACAATTTAAATTCTAGACCTAGGGTTAGCTATGGAGGAGTTAGGGAAAATAGCCATTTTGAGGGACACTGACCAAGACTTCCTGCCTTCAAATATTTTCCACACTTCTTGTCACATTAGAGATTCATCTCTTTGAGCCTTCAGATATTACTTATCAATAATAAATTAGTTTTTGTTATACATTTGCTTTCTCTGTACCAAGCACCACACTTAGATAGCTCACTACCATACTTACATAGATCATTACAGCAAATCTGCAAAGTAAATATTATTATTGCCATTTTATGAAATTGGGTCTCCAAGGGATAAATTTACTAGTCTATCTCATGCTGTAAGTGATGAGGACAGAATATTTTTTAAAATCAACTTCACTGAGGTATACTTTGCACACAATAAAGTACACACATTCTAAGTGCACAATGTGATGAATTTTGACAAATGTATACACCCATGTAATTACCACTACAATCAAGATAACTAGTGTTACCATGACCCCACAGGTTCCCTTGTGTCCCTACCTAATCAATTCCCATGCCTTCCCCAGGCAACCACTGATCAGCTTTCTTTACCACTGATTAGATTTGTCTTACCTAGAGCTTCACATAAGTGAAATCATATAATGCATTCTCTTTTATGTCTAACTTTTTTTTGCTCAGCATAATGTTTTTAAAGATCTATCCATGCTTTTGTATGTATTGGTCATTTGTCTACTTTTATTGTTGAATATTTGTTTACTCATTAAGCAGTTGATGAACATTTATATTGTTCCAGTTTTTGGCAATTGTGAAAAATGCTGTTATGAACTTCTGTGTGCAAGTTTTTGTTTGGGAAAATATAGAATTTTCATAGATTTCTTAGGATTTCCTAAGTTTATGATTATGTTCTCTGCAAATAATATTCTTTTACTTATTGTTATTTAATCTGAATGACTTTTATTTCTTTTTCTTGCCTTATTGCACTAGCTACACATACACACAAACACACATGCACACACACACACACACACATACACACACACACACACACATTCCAATGCAATATTTTTTTTTTTTACCGGGAGGTCCCGGGGATCGAACCCAGGTCCCTTCATATGGGAGACAGACGCCCAACCATTTGAGCCACATCCACCTCCTCCAATGCAATATTGAATAGGAATGATGAGAAGCAATATCCTTGCCATGTTTCTGATATTAGGAGAAAAGCATCTAATATATTAAGTATGATGTTAGTATAAGTTTTTCATAAATACCCTTTATTATGTTAAGGAATTTCTATTTTATTAATAGTTCCTGAGAATTTTCCTTTTTATCAGAATGGGTCTTGAATTTTGTCAAATGCTTTTTCTGCATCTATTGAGCTAAACATATGGTTTTCTTTCTTTATTTTCTGATATAATGAATTATATTGATTGATTTTTGAAAGTTAAACCAATCTTGCATTTCTCAAACTCCACTTGGTCATGGAGTACTACCCTTTTAATATTTTGCTATACACAATTTGCTAATAATTTGTTAAGAATTTTTGTGAACATATTCATGAGAGATAGTCTGTAGTTTTCTTTTCTTGAAAGAGTTTGTGGGGATTGGTATTATTTCTTCCTGGTGTTTTCTTCATGGGAAAGTTTTTAATTGCTAACTCAATTCTGTCATAGATATTGGACTCTTTAGACTTTCTATTTCTTCTTCAGTCAGTTTTTGTAACTTGTGACTTTCAAGCAATTTTTCCATTTCATCTAAGGTGCTGTTTAATTTATTGGCATATTCCCTTATTATTCTATGAGTGTTTATAGCTTTGGAGCCAGGCTTTTAACACAATTGTATCTGACTCCAAAGTTTATGCCCTTTCTCCCTTGCAATCCTATTCCTATAATGAAATGCAAATCTCTGTGGGAGGGGCCGTATAATAAGTCCTCAGGAAGAAATAACTTAAAAAGCTTTATGGGAGCCACGTTTGCTAGAAGGAAGTGCATTTGTGTGCATGAAGCCAGGGATAAAGAGGCCAGGAAGTTGAGCCCAGGAGCTCCAGGAAAGGCAGGAGAAAGGAAGCAGTAACATTTTGTTTCTTTAAAATAACTGAGGCATAAACTTGTGCTGTTTAGCCATACCTGGGTCTTATATAATACCAAAAGATGGTCTGTTGGATGTGTTGTGGTAGAGAAAGTAGAGGAGATGCTTTACTGGAACTATGCATAGTTCTTTGAATTAGGCTTGCCTATGGCAATGTGTCTTAGAAGATAACTGAATTTCTTTTGCAGTGTTCTCTACTTATTCCACTGCAAAACGGTCACCTTCACAGCTTGTGTTGACAGCACATGGCTATATCTTAGCACAAATGTATCATTTACTTACCCAGAAACCATCATCTTCCCCGTCTTCCAAACTAGTAGAGCTGACCTTCTACTATCGAGGCTAGCTATGGCAGATATTTACTTTCCCAATTTCCCTTCCAGCGAGGTTTGGCCTTCTCCTCTGCTTGAATATAAAGAAAAGTCTGTTAATGGACCTCAGTGAGAAGATTTTCCTCTTTTTTTTCTGGTGAGCATGCTCACAGTCCTATCCCAGCTTTCTGTGCTTTAATTTGGTTATATGAGGCTGTGATGTCTGGGGCTTGAATTAGTCCTCTTGCATCTGTGAGGTGATAAAGCTGAGGTTGGAAAGCCAGTATGTGTAGGATGGCAAATCAGAAGGGTTGAAGATATCTGGATCCTTGATGATATCGTTGAACCTCTGAACCAGCTCTGGAATCAATTACCTCTGGGCTTATTGATACCTGAGACAGAAAATGCCATTATTTTTTAAGCCACTATCAAGTGGGTATTCTTAGAGCCTTAACATCCTAACTTGTGGACCTATTAGGCCCTTCTCTGCCCATTGGTTTCATTTGGTGCCAAAATGTTTGTAAACAATGTAAGCACTCTAATCACATAGCAGTACTAAAAATCAAGATGGTCCAGAAAATGCTTCTATTACTATCATTTTGAGATTATGACCAAAATAAAAACACAAATTTAATTTTTTCCCTAGAGAAGTTTAGAGCCCTGCAAGAATATATCCTGGTCTTGGTTCAAAGACCCTAGTATGGGAAACCTTCTCTGAAAGGTTTTGAAAGCAACAAGAATTTTGTAAGATTGCGGAACATTAATAACATCCCTTGCCACTTTCTCCAGAGCAATTGGCGGAATAACCTGTCAAACACAAGGGGACTTGGCACTTGCAACAGGGTGCTAAGAAAGAATAATGGCTTTCCCTTGCAAAGGCAGCCTTCTTAAGAGAAGAGAAGCCCAGAGGATTAAAGGCATGGTGGCCCTTTTAAAGATGAAAGGAGAGAGCAGTTACTATTAGGGGAGGAAACCCAATTGGTCAACAAACCTATAAAAGGAAGATCAGTCTCTCTACTAAGAGAAATGCAAATTCAAACCAAAATATGAAACTATTCCACATGTACCATATTAGAAAAAATAAAGGAGACTGATCACACCAACATTTGCTGGGGAGAGGAAGTAATCCTAATTCACATACACTAATGGTGAGAGGATAAGTTGCCAAAGTTGCTCTGGAGAACAATCTGACAATATCTAGTATATTTGAAGATATGCAAACACTAACACTTATATCCAGCAACCCCACTCCTAGATCTGTACCTTAGAGAACCTACTGCAGATTGTGCATGAGAGAAAATGGACAAGAGTTTTCATAGGAGCACTGTTTGTAATTGTGAACAGTTGGAACCACCCTCATTATCCATCAAGAAGGAAATGGATTAATAAGCTGGTGTGTAATCATATGGAATACTATGCAGCAAGAATGAGCTGATGCTTCACCATTGTTGAGTGAAAAAAAGGGAGGTGCAGGAAACTATGTACCATGTACTAGCATTTACAGAGGTTTAAAACCTGCAAAACTAGACTGTGTGGCATTTGGAGTACATTCCTGTGCATGTGGAAAGACAGTGGAAATTATAAAATCAAGTTCAGTGTAGTGGCTACTTCTCTGGGGGAAGGAAGCAAATGGAATTGAAAAGGGATAGACAGGGGACTGCAGCTAGATTTGTAATGTTTTATTTCTTAAGCTGAGTGGTGGTATATGGGCACTCATGATCTCTAAATCTTTTTGAATGCCTGAAAATTTTCATTAACACGTCTTTTAAAAGGAAAGGGAAGCAGAGAAACAAAGGAGGTGCCATGGGGAGAAGCCCTGAGGGTCTGACAGTAGAAAGGTCAGCAGCAAGGGCACGGGCCTTGGAATCAGAGAGACCCACATCTGAATTCTGTTCTCCTGCTCGCAAACTGTGGTGTGATTTGAGGGGCAGGTTAATTAACCTCTCATAAACCTAATATTCTTGCAAAATAAGAACAATGATATTTACTCTTACCTGAGTGTGGTCAGCTCCATAACTATATAGAATGCTCTAAGTACCTAACACAGTGTCTGGCACATTTTTAGGGAGACTAGGCATTCTGGTTTATCTGGGAACAATCTTGGTTTATAACTGCTTTCTTAGTCCCCTTTCCCTCTCATAAGTGTCCTGATTTGGAGAATAAGTTATATTGTCACCCTATGTTATAAATACTCAATTTACCCAGTTCACGTTAGCCTTCTTTTTAATCTTCAAGTCCTTAGACACAGCAAGTAATAATAGCGCCTCTCTTCCCAGATGTCTTTCTTACCCTATCTCTGTGCATTGGAAGGTTTAGACACCCTCCATGCTATGGAATCTGAGCACCAAATCCACTGGATTGAATTGCTACAGCATTCCTGCTCAAATTCCATTAAGCACTAGGGTCAGAACAAGCTGGAAAGCTCAGAATTGTTAAGAGGAAAATGGGGGCAAAAAGTATAATGACAAAGAGAAAAGGAGGGAGAAATATGATGCTAACTTTTATTGAACACTAACTATGTGCTAGGAATTTTCTAAGTCTTTACATGTATTAACTCATTTAATCCTCACAGATGAGGAAATGGAGGTCAAAGAGTTAGGAAGTGCTTGAGCCAGGCAGGCTGACCCTAGTGTCTGCTCTTGATCACCATGCTCTACTGTCCCAGAGTCTGTGGTCTAAACTACAACTGTTCAAATGAGGGCTGTCCTTCTACGCAGCCCACTATGTGGGCTTTGTTCAGCACAACCGCAATTCTTTTTTGGGAATTCCCATCAGAATCTGGGCACAAGATTCAGTTTCCTTGTCTTTTAAGGTGGATGTGATTCCCACCCCCCACCCCCCAAAAGTCAAAATTCACTTAGAAATACAAATTAAAACTGTGCTGTGGTATCAACTACAAGCTGGTCCTGATCCAAATGGGTGAACCCTCTGCCCTTGGCACAACCCTTCTTAGGACCAGGCATGGTCTTTGTGCCCCATCTCAGCTCAGGCAGGCTTATTTAATAGCTAGAGCCTTGTGCAAAATGTCTGGGGGACTGAACTTCCCTTATAATATTGGAGCTGTTTGGGATCAGCAGCTACATAACAGTAATAACACCTTCAATTTACTGAGTACTTATTACATGCCAAACACTTGGTAGACATCTAATTTAATACTTAAAATAATCCCAAAAGTTAAACATGGAATTAGATGAATGTTTGAAGAAATTGAACTACTTCACATGTAGAAGAGGAAAATGATAGATAGATAGATAGATAGATAGATAGATGATAGATAATTGAAGGTTTATCATTTGGGAATGGGATAGACTCACTGTGCTGTCCCTCAAAATAGTTCTGGGATCTCAGACATTATAGGCAATTGACAGATAAACTTAGGTTTACAGTAAGGAAGAGCTTTCTACCAGTCAGAGTTAACTGATGTGGTCTAGGCCAGCTCATCAGCTGGTGCTCTCACCACCCTGCAGAGTTAAGGACAACATTTTGATCACTGGAGGGTGGGAGTTGAGGGAAACTCAACCAACCAACCTTCCTTCCTTCCTTCCTTCCTTCCCTCCATCCCTCCATCCATTCCTCCATTTTTGTCTCCATGTATTCACTAGTTTTTTATTGAGACCCAAGAACTCTGCTGGGTATTAGCTGCACATTAAGGACTGTCCATCCCTGAGAACCAATGAGTCTGTGACTCTGAGCCTATAATCTGACCTTCCATGGCACACCTCCCTTTCACGATCTTTTCAGCATACCTTTTAGAAAAGTGTACTGTAGACTGTCTTCTTGAAGGGAGTCACAACTTAAATCTCACCTAGATTACAAAAGAAATCAGTTCTTGTTAACCAAAGGGCTTCCTCCAGTTGGGTGACCTGTGGGAAATAGCAATTTGAAGTGACGAAATCAGAAAAGCAAATAGTTGTAAAAGGCATTACTATGGACTAAAGAAGCCATCAAGTGGAGGCCCTCATGGGTCTGATTTAATGACTTCATAAAGTTCTTAGTGGCACATTCATTGTTTGTATATAGGGAGATGTCCCTGAGGTGGCTGAGCACAGAGCATATTCACAAACAGACTCAGACAACTCCAGTCTCAATGTAGGGATTTCTCTCATTCAACAGACCAGGATTCTAAGGTAGCCATGCTTCCTCTCTGACCTGTTTCCTCATTTGCAGTCTCAGGGGATTAAGTGAAAGGATCTCTAGTGACCTTCGCAGCTCCAACTGTCCATGAATCTAGGATTCTAGTTTATTATTTAGCAAATCCGGAAAACTTCATTTATTTCATGTCTAGGCTATCATCTCCAGTCTGGGGAAGACCCAAAATCCCTGTGAATATATCCTCTCAGAGACAATCCACTGAACATTACAACGTTCATTTCAAGGCAGCTTGTCAGTCGCACCAGGGCTTCAGTCCAACCTGCTTTGGGGCGAGGTTACTACAGCCCACGTGGCTCAGGCCCAGTCCCCAGGATGGACTTGCCCTGCACGGCGTCTGTCTCAGCAAATGGCATTGCACGGAGAGGAGCAGAAATTGCAAGAGGCTCCCAAGAACTTTAAAGAGGTGCTGTGAAAAAGCAGAAGGGCGAGGCAGGAGGATGGGCTGTGGTCATTTCTCCCTGTGAGGAACCTCTGCTTTGGCTGTGTAACAATCACTTTCTAAACTCTATTCTCCCAACAGATCCATTGCCTGAAAGGAATCTACAGCCTCCTGTCCACTGGAGCATTGCGCGCACATGACTCAATTAACCTTTAAGGTGGCTCGGGAAGTTTGTGCGATAGGAGAGCCTTGCCTTAATTGGCAGCCTGACACAGACAATTAAGTGTGACCATATGAAGAGGCCACCGGGGACACCATTAGCATCCTCCACTGAAGACTACGTGGTGTGTAAAAGTTGTTTAATTTCTGCTGGGGAGGAAGGGAAGGGGGAACCTGGTTCACATTTCCTGTATTTTTGGATTTATTAAATATTTCATTTCCCTGCTGTAAGCATCAAATGGGCTTAGTATTTTGTTATGCACGCTGCTTCCCATCTAGCTTTTACTGCTTTGTAATCCACCAAATGATCATTTCTCTGTTATTAAAACTTTGCATTTCACAAGAGGTGTTGTAGGAAAACAAACATAAATAGAGACAGATGGAGTGATTCCTTTTCCGAATTTCAAATGGGTGAGATGAGGTGGGGGTGGAGGGGAAACAAAACAGTGTGCTGGGGAAGGCGGGGAGGAAGTTGGCCTTGGAGTTTTTAACTTCCCCAAGGGTGGGAGGTAGGGGGAGAGAGGCTCTGGAAACTGGTGTGATGAGTACTAGGCCATTGTCTGGGTCATCTCATTATTCTGAACGGTTTTAAAACCGGGGCTCTTCCAGGAAGACATCCCCAACTGGAAAGAGAAGAGAGGAGAAGAGAAGCTAGCATTGACCTAACACCGTCTATGTGCTCCCACAGTTCCTGTCATTTCCCTAGGCCCTCACCCCAGGAATGAGGGGTGAGCATGCTGCTTTTAGAGAGACAGAGAGAGGTTACAAAACTTCATTGTGGAGCCAGTCAGTGGCAGGACTGGACTCTCGTCTCAATTCTGTCTTTCCCATACCCTGTAAGGGCCTCTCCAGATAGAACTGACAGCGAAAGCCCCTCTCTACTAAATAAATCTTTCCATTTCCATACAAGAGACAAAAATGCCTACCAACTTAATTTATGTGCTAACTAATGTGCATTTAAATGAACTTGGAAATGTGTAAAGTGCTAAAAATGAACAATTATTATTTGTTTTTTTGCTTGTGCAAAGACACTTAAAATTAAATGGAGCTAGACCAATGTAGGTATGGTTATCACTGCCTAGTTGTAAATTCTTTTGGAGTCAACAAATTGTCATTAAATACAGAGCAAAATGCTCATTCTGAACAAAAATTATCTGCTGAGGGCCACGGAGGAACAGAGGCCGAAGAAGATTGGCTCTGTGCTTTCCAGGAGGGGAGACAAGGTGTAAACCCTTGAAGAATTAATGGTGCATGTATACTCACACACTCACACACACACACACACACACACAGCCACCCCCTACCTTATGCACTAGGAATACACACCAAACCAGAGCAACACCACGCCCTCCTGGAGCTTACACACTTGTGGGGAAGATAGTCACCGAACAAATCATGACAAGTGTGCGGAAGAGGGAGAAATCAGATCAGGAGGGGCTTCTTAGGAGAGAAGGAGTTTGGCGACACCTTCTGATCCTGGCTCAGTGAGTCCCTGGACCACCACTTGGCCTCTGCATTTGGGTGTCTAACACCAGGATTGGACTCTGTGCTCTTGCAGGTCCTCTCTTGTGTCCCTGTAACAACCGTGACTATCAAGGTCATGGTTACCGCTATCCCAGGCAAAAGGGGAAAGGGGAAAATTTATGAGGGCTACCATTCTTACAGCACTCTTCCCCATTTCGCCCCCCAGCTGGGCCACTGTCCTGGCACCCATGGACAGCTCCCCCAGCTCTCACCTGACCCAATCCTCCTCCCTCTCAGGATCCCCCTGGCGCAGGCCTTTGATGTCCTCAGACACTCATGCTTAAATGCACCCCAATCCTTGGCCATCTTGGTGGCAGCCTCAGGACACAGTGCTTTAGTGGTAAAATCCATCAATGACTAGAATTTTGGGAATTGAAAGACAATGATTTAAAGGACCGACCAAGGGAGGTGCTTGGGAATTTGGGATGAGGGGACTGGACTAAAAAGGAGGGCGACCTCTGTCTCAAATTTGACCTTCATTTTAGGCCTCCCTCGGTGTCGAATAAGCTCAGGAACGGAAATTTGAAGGGATGACCTGTTGGTTAACAAAGGAATGCTCTCTTCCTGTACTTAGATGTATGCCTTCCCTAATTCCTTCATTTCCAGGCTCCATTCAGGCTTGTTCTCCCCTGATTGAAAATGTAGGAATAGTTTGATGAAGCAGTAACTCAGCAGAAATAATGATGATGGTGATGATGATGATAATAACATTGATAATAATAGAGGAGAGGATCATTTATAGAACGTCTTATTTTCTATTTTTGTCTTTGTCTGCTTCAGATGAACATCAGCTAATTGATCCTCCTGGCAGCTTTTTGAGTTGGGTAAGAATTAGAATTCCTTTTCAAGAAATTCCTAGTTTATTAATAACCGAAGTAGGTGATAAACTGTTAAGTTACTGGCTTTTTTCCCCATCAAAAGTCATTGTTAAAAAAAAAAAAAAAGTCATTGTTAGTCAATCTCCTCCAACAGTGATGGGAGAGCCTCGTTTCTGTTGGTCCCCTTGGCTGAGAGGCACATAGATTTGCTGGTGGATTGACTTAGAGACTAACAAGGTGAATAAATGAGTGAGGGGCCCGAGGGGCTGGTCAGATGCTGCCAACTTGGGGCCTTCAAAGATAGAATACCTATTTTCTGGATGTTTCTAATTAGTATCATTTATTTTAGAGATGCCATATGATATGTCCACTGGCCAGTCACAGAGTCAAATTCCACTGTTTTCAGGAATCCTAACCTGGGCCAGGTAGGAAAGGAGGGCACGAGGAAGGAGGAAATGAAGCACCATATAATGGGAAGGATGCGTTGAACTTTGTGTTCTGTCTACCCTTGCCCAAGGTAAAATGTTTCTCTAATGACAATTCCGGGAAAGCCAAAATGACCTCTGTCTCCAGCTTCTTCCTTCTAGATTGTCCCGACCTCCTTGCTGAAGCCAGAGAGTTACCTTTCTGAAGATCAGTTCTGTTCATGTAACTCTCCTGGTCACCAAACAAACAAAAGAACTCTTCAATCACTCCAGATGTTGGGACTGCATAGACTTTGAAGCCAAAAGACTAAGGTCTCATCAAAGGTCAGCCCTTATTAGCTATGAGGCCTTAAATATACCTCTTAGTCTTTCTAGGGCTCAGCTTCCCCATCTGTGAAATGGGACTAAGAATACCTTTGGTGGGAGTGTCATGTGAATCAACAATATATGTGCAGGTGGAGTTCTTACTTTTGTTTTTGACAAACCCATAAAAGAAATGAACCCAGAGTCTAGAGGAGAAGAATAGCATCCTCAGGAGTCTCAAACCCTCCAGGGTCTGTCCTAACTAGGATTGTACCTTATTTCAGACTTCCTCTCCCCCTCTCTACCCCCGTAAAACCTTATCTGTACAAAGTCCTCTCTCCTCAAAGACCTGCTCTTCTTTGTAATAATATGACTAACTAATTATGACTGAAGGAATTAATCGATTTAAACAAAAGATATTTTTCTTCCAAGTAGCCATTTACATGTAAACAGTGATGTTCCAGGAAGTCAGTATTTATATATTTCCTTGGTATTAGGTTTTCTTCTGTTTACATGTGTAATTATTATTGATTTATTTTTACTTTACATAAAGTAAAATGGCTCTTTTTGGTGTATAGTTCTATGAGTTTTTTCAAATGCCTAGAGTTAAGTAAAACTACCATCACAATCAAGATACAGAGTAGATCTGTTACCTTCCTTTTGCATGTCCCAACTCCATCCATCCCTGGCTACCAGTGATCTGTTCTCTGTCTCCGTAGCTTTGTTCTCTCCAGAATGTTGTATACATGGAATAATAGAATATGTAGCCTTTTGAGTCTGGCTTCCCTCAAAACTTAGCATAATACATGTGAGATTCATCCATGTTGATTCCTGTATCACCAAGGCATTCTCTTTTATTTCTGAGTAGTTTTCCATTGTATGGCTGTACCACAGTCTCTTTATCCATTCACTAGTTAAAGGATGATTGGCTTTTATCCAAGTTTGGGTATTATGGACAAAGCCACTATAAACATTCACATCCCAGTTTTTGCATGAACTGAAGTTTCTCTTGGATAAATGACTAAACAGTGGGATTGTTGGGTCATATGTTAACTGTACATATAGTACAGAAAATGCCAAATTGTTTATCAAAATGGATATACCATTTTGCATTCCTGTCAGAAATGTATGGGAATTTCAGTTGTTCCATATCTTCACTAGCACTTGTTATCAGATGTTTTTTCCTCTAAATTTTAGCCATCCTAATAGGTATCTAGTGATATCACCTGTGTAGATGTTTTTATCAGGTTAAGGAAGTTCCTTTCTAATCCTAGTTTGCTGAGAACTTTCATCATGGGTGGATGTAGAATTTTGTCAAATGCTTTTTCTGTATCTATTGAGATGATCATGTAGCTTTTCTTCTTCAGTCTGCTAATGCTATGGATTACATTGGTTGTGTTTTCAAATGTTGACTGAGCCTCATATTTCAGGGCTTGACCCCACTTGTTCATGATGGATTATCTTTTTTATATATTGTTAAATTTGTTTTGTCAAATTTTTGTTCAGAATTTTGACATCTATGTTCATGAGTGATATTGGTCTATAGTTTTGTTTTTCTCATAATGTCTTTGTCTGGCTTTGGTATCAGGATAATATTGACTTCATAGAAGGAATGCAGCCATAGACAATATGTAAATGAATGGGCATGGCTGTGTTTCTATAAAACTTTATTTATAAAAAGAGGTGCCAGGCCAGATGAGGCTCATGGGCTGTAATTTGCCAACCCCTGGCTTAGATTATTGATTTGAGACTTTTCTTCTCTTCTAACCTTTTAATGTAATAAATCTATCACTAAGTGCCATTGAGCTGCATTAAACAAACTTAAAAAAAGAAAAATAACCTATTAAGTTTACCCCAATATTTTCCATTTCTCTTGCTCTTTATTTCTGAAGTTACACATTTCCCTCTGGTATCATTTCCCTTCAAACTGAAGAACTCCCCCCACCCCACCTCCCTCATCCCTCCATCCCTCCCTCCTTCCTTCCCTTCCTCCCTCCTTTCCTCCCTTCCTTCTTTTCTTTCTAGGATTTCTTTTAGAGCAGGCCTGCTGGAACAAATTCTCTTCATTTCCCTTCATCTAAGGATATGTATATTTCACTATCATTCCTGAAAGATGTTTTCACTGAGAATTGTGTTGTTCCAATGTCTCTGGCTTCCTGGTTTCTAATGGAAACCTGCCCTTATTCAAATCATTGTTTCCTTATATGTAATGGGCCACTTTTCTCTGGATGCTCTCAAGATTTTTTGTTTATTTTGGTTTTTAGCAGTTTGGTTATGATTTGTCTGGATATGCCTTCTTTGATTTTATCTTGTTTGACCTTCTTGAATCTATAAAATTGTCTTCTACCAAATTTGGAATATTTGTAAGCATTATTTCTTCAAGTATATTTATTCTGCTCCCATCTCATTCTCTTCTTTTTATAGGACTCTAACAACACAAATTTTAATATTTTGATCTGGTACCACAGTTCCCTGAGGCTTTGTTTCATCAACATTTTCCCATCTCCGGTTTTTAGATTGGATAATATCTATTGTTCTATCTTCAAGTTCACTTCCTCTTTCCTTTCATCTGTATTCTGAAGGTAAACCCATCCAATGAATTTTTTGTTTTTATTTCACATACTGTGGTTTACAGTTCTAAAATTTCCATTTGCTTCTTTATAATAGTTTCTATTATGCTGCTGGGGACTTCTATCTCTCCATTCTTTCAATTTCTTTCCATTCCTCTCAAGAGTATGGTTATAATTGCTGCTTTAATGTTTTATCTGATATTTTCAGCATTTGAGTATCTTGGCATTGGCATGTGTTAACTATCTTTCCTTTGAGAATTGATCACATTTTCCCAGCTCTTCATATGTCAAATAAATCTGGATTTGTATTATTATGCTGTGGCTCTGGGTCATGTTAAAATTTTCTGGAGAATGTTGACTTTGTTTGTTTGTTCTGTCAAACAATCAAACCAATAAGTTCAGACCACAAGTTCTGTCTCACCTTCTGTGGAAGGAGGTCCCAATGCTGTTTTGGATCTTTCCCATAAATGTGCTTCTCAGAGGTTAGCTGGAACTTGGGTGGTGGCTCATATTCAATGCTGTTCTTATACCCTTGGCTATCTTGCTTTTGCTCCATTCTGTGTGTGCACATATTATGGTGGAGCCCAGCACTTGTATCAATTTATACACAGTGATGGCATTCTCTCCTTCAGCTCTCTTCTCTCTGGGGCTTTCTCCATGTGCTCCTGTTTCTTGTGGCCGCTTTTCCCAGCCCTCTTGAGGCAGGTTGATATAGTGAAAGGGGGAAGGCTGCTAAGGCTTAGCAGTCAACATGGCTGATCGACAACATGGCCGCACCCATGGCTGTAAGACCCCACCCAGAAACCTCCTTAGGGATCCCGCAAGACCCTGGCTATGAGAATTCCATTTAGAGAATCATGTTCGGAGTTAAGGGAAAGCCCTGGATACCCTCAAAAGGCCTCACCATTGGCCCCCTGGGAGCTGACAGGTGGGATAACCAATCAGAACAGCAAACAGCTGGTGTCCCTCCCCCAACATTATGAAGGGGAAGGAGGAAAGACTTTAAAGAGGCCTGACCTGGGGCCCCAGGCACGCGTCTCTCTCTGCAGCACACCTGCAGTCCATGTCTTGGACTGTGTACTTTTCTCATTTTCTTGTTTCTTAACAAACTTTTTACTCCCTTGCCTACCCTATGGCATGTCCTTAAATTATTTTATGTGACATAAGCCAAGAACCTAGAAGCCCAGAACTCAGAGCTTTCTGTTAACACTCTGACTAGAAGGACACAATTCCTCTCAGAGTTTTATCTGCCCATGCACAGTTCCATGCAACTGAGGAGGTTGTTGGGGCAAAACAATGAAGAAAAGAGAGAAAAATTTAACAAGAATAACCCCAGAGCTCTTTCAGCTTCACCTTCCTCTCTACCAAGTCAGTTAATGGGGGCTCCCCAGGGAGGTTAGGGATCCTGTGGAGGTCTGAGTAGTGGAGCTCATCTGAATCCCCTGGAAACATTTTACAAATATGGATCTCCAGACCCACCAAAGGGGATTCTATTTCTTGAATGAGGACCAGAAATCTGTCTTTTTAACTAACTCCCCCACAGATTCAGACGTAACCTCTACATTGCCCTCTCTTATAGAAGTTGGACTATGAACAGCGGTAGAGGGGTAGGAAAGCAACTTGCAGAAGGGCACAAACAGGGTTGAAAGACATGGTTTTTCAGGACAAGGAAGACATATGGGATTGGAAAGGAAGGCTTGCAGAGGAGAGGCAGTGGGACTTACCCTTCTGTGAGGCTGGGGGAAGGTGGGGAGGAGGGAAAATGAACCTGAGAAAAATCTGAGGTGAAGGCATTAGAGACCTCTTTTCTGATGGCTTTTGTCTTCTGTTAAAATTAGTGGAGATGATTTTCTAGTGAGTACAGGGAACAGGGTGCTGAATTATTGGCCAGAGAAACCCTAAATGGCCTCCGGGTGGACATCTAACTGGATCAAAGTTTTCAAAGTGCTCCACATCCCTGAGGGAGCAACTGAAGCCAGGCAGAAGGAATTTGTGATGAAGGTGAAGTTCTCAGCCTGGGCTGAGAAGGGCAACCAGTGAGACAGAAGGGAAAGAATCAGCTGGAAGAGGCTGGGAATACCAAAGGGGAAGAAAGTGCCTGGGGTGGGGGATGTGGGAGTTAGGGAGCAGGTGGACCTGGGTTCTGGTGCAGAATCTACCACCATCTTGGTGTGTGACTTTGGGCCACTCACTTATCCCTGTGGGCTGAGTCTTCAAATGTGCCTCTTCAAATGGGAACAAAAATTCCTGTGCTGCCTACTTTACAAGCAATCCTGAGGATCGGCTGGTAAAGTGAGTTAAAAAGAAAAAAAATCGACAAGTGCCAAGTTGATGACTGCTATTTTTGTTAATACTCCAAGGAATCGGATGTTATCTCCCGATGGTTTTGGCTCTGTTAGACAAAGGAGATTCACAGTTCCATGGCAGGGGAGAGTTCCTCAATACTGAGAAAGCATATAGCTGTCATGTCATATGACCTGTTATTCCTGGTGACAAGAATCAATTAAACGTGATGTTCCTGAGATGGGGTAAATTGTGATAGAACTTTAGGGTGTTTTTCAGGAGTTGAATAGGCTCCTCTTAAAAGACCACTTGGGAAAAAAATGTGTTGCAGAAACATCAGAGACTAAGTAATACCTCTCAATCAGTGGTATGGTTTTCAATAATTGACATAATGTTTCTGATTATTGTTTTATAATACCTTGCACGCTCCCCCCATTACCATTCCAGTTTATGACGATGTTAATATACAGATGTTACTTTAATCTCTTTTTTAATTTATCTCGGCTATCCCACATGCACATTTTCAAGTGATTCATTTATTTAGTAGCACCTCATTTATTTTTAAAGTATTTTTTTTTATCACTGCAAGAATGCTAATGACACTGATACATGGCTTCTCTTCCATTTCTCGGCTTGCCCAAAGTCAAGGAATATTCACCATTCATCTCCCAAGGGCCAAGATCTCTCTCTTGTTGAATTGCCCATCAGTGTCCTGCACTAACCTGGCTCTGGGACGTGTCTCTCATTTAACCCTTCCTTCTTGTTGAAAACATAAGTGCTGAGACCAGGTTTTGTTCAATATTAGATGAGCCCTACATCCCCGGCCCCCTTCAAACAACCTCCCGGCAAAAATGACTCTTGTCTTTTGAATAGAAACTGGAATGCTGGCCAGGGTGACATTTCCAGCAGTAGCTGGGCATCTCCTCCCATTGTTATTGACCAGCTTAAGCTCATATGTTCAAACACAAAGTCGGCATCTTTCCCTCTGAGACCCCTCTTGGCTTCCCCTCACCCTCCATATGCCGTCATACCAGGTTCTCTGGGGCCTTCCTGCTCTGCGTCTTGGCTCTCTGGCCGTCCGAGTCATTTCTCCTGCCACAGCTGTGGTCCAGGTGTCACACCTCATACTTGCCTGACCATAGCAGCTTCCTACAGTGTCCCTTGCCTCCAGCTGGTTTTGATAGGGTACTAGGCCCTTTCCTTCTTCAGCAGCCCTATAAAATATATGAAAATGTCAAATTCTTTAATCTGCTATTTCAGTCTCCCAAAGATACCAGTCTCATCTTTTTTTCTCTAGTTTTATACCTTATCAGGATAGACGAGCTACTCTTATGACCTCAAAAGTTAGTCACTGAGGACAGTAAAGGTCTATTTGTTTTTTGGGCTACCGTGGGTCAGCAGGTAGTAGTGTTGGGAAGGGGAGTATTTTTCTGCTCTGCATGGACATCAGGGACTCTGGCTCCTTCCACATCTTGCTCCTTTCTCTTTCAGATCATCGGAGTCCTCTTCCTTCAGCTGAAGAGGAAAGAGTGCGGATCATGGGGGAAGGGAGGCGCAGTTTATGGGCCAGTCCTGGATGTGGCAATTCACCCTGCCCACCCACATTTCATTGGTCAGGACAGTTGTACAACCACCCCAACTGCACTAGAAACTAGAGCATGTGGCCTAGGCCATGCCCAGGACCATGAAGAGAGCACGGACACGGGTGAGCTCCGGAAGCCCTGCCACACTTCCCACAGCTTCCTCACACATCTGCTCACCTGCTGGCTTCCGGTTGCAGCTGGAGCTTTTCTGTGGCTAAGAAATGAACATGGCTGTATTAGAAGGTAGAGTACACAGTTTGCAGGAAATTTTCAGATAACACGTGAGGTTTCGCCATTTCCCACTTAGCGTGGCCTCTCTGCGCTGACCAGTCTCCCCCTTCCCTGCCTCTGACACGAGAGGCTCTTTGGTGAAACATGGGAGGAGCAGGGCCCTAGGGGAACTTGCTTCCATGAAGCACCCTGCTGACATCTCCAAGCAAACGTGAGCCCTTGGGGCTCCTTTCCCTGAAGACTGCAACTTAAGGCTCATTTCCCAGTGTGGAAAGTAAGACAGTACTCCCCGACAAAAGGATTCCAAGCATCATTAGGCAGGTGTGTGAGGGTTGTAGGGGAGTAGAGGGGGCTGAGTGCCCCCCTAGTGCTGCTGAGATCATGCCATCTGCACCAACCAAGCATAAAGCTGGTTTAGCAGACAGGGGTCGAAAGAGGCCCAGGCTAGGGTTTGAAGTTTGGGCATATTAAAAAATGAAGGCATACCAAGACATGGTGATGAAAACTGTTTCTACTGAACAAAATTATTCCCTTTAATACACACACGTGCATATGCAAACAGAGGGACTTTTACATGACTACATTTGGAGAAATTGTCAAAATCCTAAATTTGAGTTTGTGTGTGAGTACAAGGTCTGGAGCAACGTAAGCCTTGTCCATATACGAGGAAGGCAATGTTCAAGTCTGTGACTTCTAGCTTAAAATGTGCCACATAAAAGTCTCGCTTAAACACCCCTGTCCCTAGATATTGCTTTCTTCTTGCTGTACATATGTCCAACTCTTCCTCTCTTATCCCCCCACAACCAACCAACCACCCAAGCAACAAAAGCTTAGCCCTGCACATTTGTATCAAGGGAGGGTTGAACACAGGTCCCAGGCTCCAGGCCCCAGACCTTAACAGATACAAAAGCCAGGGGGCCATTTGGTACTGCCTTGATCTCACTGTCGCTGATATTTTCCAAATGTATTTGCTATTTGCTCCCGTGTCCCTGCAAACCCCTGCTGTTCCCAATTGCCCATTGCCTATTAGGAATGGTTCCAGCCAAGGTATTTTTTCCCTATTTATTTGCTCCCTTTTCCCTGGGAACTTTACTATGCATGAGTAACTGGCCAGGGATGCTGCTTTTGTTTGACATTTTGCATTCATTAAAAACCAGTCATCTGCATGTTTTATAGATCCATAGGAGTGTCTCTCCCCTTGATCAGCGCTGGAAGTAATCATTAACATCTGGAGAAGTTAGGGCCCCAGGTAGGGGGGATACAAGACATACTGAGTGTGGTTTCAGGGAATTTGTCTTTAAAAACACCAAAGTGCAGTATATTCATTGTCAGCGTTGTTCACGAATAGAAATGAGCCTGTCTGCCTTCAGCGCCTCGGTGCCTTCCCCTTCCCCAGCCTGGAGTACATTTTCCCTTCCACTTTGCTTGTCTACGGCGATTTTTCCTATGGGAAACCCTTCCTGGGCAACATGTGACTCAGAGTCCTCTTTTCTCTGAAAACCACCGGTCATTCAGTTCAGCCAGCATTTATTGAGCACCTCTTATGTGCCAAGTACAATGGCAGGCATTCCTAGGGTTTAATATAAATAAGAAAAATTCTCTGCCCTCTTGTGCACAAAAGCAAATTATTAGCAAAATACAGTGAGAATTTGGATGACATTGAGCAGAAGGATCAGAGGTAGGAGAGGAACAAGTACCAACCCTGCCCTTGTCCATAGGAAAGGTTTCAAAGAGGAATTGGCCACATATATAATGAAAGGACATGTATGTCATTGTAAAGGAGCTTGAATTCCATCCAGCTGGCCACCATTTCTCAAATATGTTCCATGTGGACCAACCACATCAGAATCACATGAGGCAGTTGTAAAAATGCACTTTCCTGAGACATACCCTAGATGTGCTGATTCAGGGGGTACGCGTTTTCTCCAGCACAATGGAACATTTTAATGCACCCTAAAGTTTGAGAAATGCTGCTATGAAAGATGAGAGCCATTAAGGGGGCTGATTTTATCTTTTATTGGTGTATGTTTATTTTTAATATGCTAAGCCTCTTTCAACACCAGGTCTCCTGTCCTCCAATCCCCATCTTCCCTCCCACCCCAGAGGTAACCACTGATATTAATTCCTTAGGTCTCTTCCAGGTGTGCCTGGTGTCCAGCCATTTACTATTTTCTCTCAAACTCACTCCCTGCCTTTTCCTGTTTTTCCCAGGCTTCCTTGCCCACTGCTTTTTTGTTACATTTGGTCAATTGGAGATAGGGCCAGGAGGAGAAGAGAAGGCAGGAATCTGGTTACTCTGACTATCCCCTGACCTTGAGTAGCAACCCTGGCACTGGCTGCATCTCCTCTGTGGCTCTGTGGTCCCAGCTCTCAACAGCCAGCTCTGGTACCTGAGCTCTGGTTATATCATCTCCTTCCTCTGTTCCTCAAATCCTGATGCTCTTGATCTTTGGGTCACTTCATTGTTCCCTATTTGCTCTTTCAGCTCATTTGACAACTTGGATATGGGTTTCATGTATTTAATTTCCTCTATTAAACTGTCTTGCTGGGTAGTTTTACTGACTAGACTCTGACATTGTTTTTTTTTTTTTTTAGTGGGGTGTGTGTGTGTGTGTGTGTGTGTGTGTTTATTCCCAGGAGATGCATTTGCACGTTAAAGACAGAGATGTTCTGCTCTAGACTAGTGGGTCTCTCTCAGTCCTGGAAGCCCATTAAAATCTGCGGTCCCTGGGCTCCATTCCCAAGATTCTCATTCGATTGGTCTGAGGCAGGACTCAGGCATTGACTCTTTTTGCTTGTTTGTTTGTTTCAAGATAAACATTTTGTTCCCTTAGCATAAAAGAAGAAATGTATGGAATAATCACTTTAAAATTTTAAAAAAATATTTTTCCTTTTAAAAATATATCTGAGGAATGGGTACTGAGTTGTTTCCAACCAACCCTTCCTCTGAGAACAACTAGGAAAGCTAAAAATTAAATAAATAAATAAATAAATACACACAAAAACAGACAGACAAAAATTGCCAAAACTCTCTTGGGAGGTACTGGAGTGCTTTCAAGGCAGTGAGGGATTCCAAAGCCAAGATTTAGGAGAGGAGAGGAGACCAGAGAGGTAAGACCAGAACCAATTTCTCCCTAACGGCTGATTATGTCTTCAAAAGTAGTGACTGAGAGAGCAAAAAACTCAGCAGAGCTTCCAACAGACTCATGGGACTACCAAGTTAAAAACTGAAGTTCAGAGCCCTCCAAGGAGGAGGAGCACTGGCTTTGGGTTAGGACCCCAAAGAGTTAATCTTTAGGAGTAAGATCCACAAACAGACCAGTTCTCACAGGAGCTAAAGCCCAACTTCCAGCCCTCTCAGTTCCTGGATGGATTAGGTGATTTGGGATTGCTAGTGCTTCTTGCCTGCTTCCCTGCCAGAAGCAGAAGTCCGTCCTCTCTGAAAGAAGATAGCATCATGTAGAGAATCGAATTAGCTCCATAATTTTTCATATACAAGTCTGACACTCATGAAAAATAACCAGGTGTTCAAGAAGACCAAGCTTGATCTAAGAAAAACAACAGACGCTAGAAATAGACACAGGTGATAGAGTTATCAAACTTGGACTTCAAAATCACCCTGTTTAAGATGATTAACAATTTAAAAGAAAATATTGAGAATTTTAGTAGAGGACTAAAATCTATTTTATATAAGAACCAAATGGAAATTCTAAAACTGAAAAGAAATGTGGTAACTGAAATTAAAAACTCAAAGGATTGTACATAGTTGAAGGAAAAAATCAGTGGCCTGGAAAGTAGAGCAGATGTAAATATCTATACTGAAGCACACAAGGAGAAAAATCACAGAAAGAGATACATGTCTTTCTTTCATTTATCTTTCTTTCCTCATAAGGGACAAATTATTTAAACCTGCTGTGCCTCAGTGTCTTTATTTGTAAAATGGGGATAATAATCATACCTACATTACAGGAATCCTATAAGGAGTAAATGAGAGAAATATACATAAATATAGTATAAATACAAAGCTATATATAAAGCTTCTAGAATAGTGCCTTATATAGTGGTGCTATATCCATTTATTTTATTTCTATTATTATACCTTAGAGATTGTTCCATACTCACCTTGAAGCCCTGCCCTGTTCTTTTTTCCCCTCATGCTTTTTAATAGCTGTGTATCATTTCATATTATATGCATACCATAATTTACTTAGGCACCCCCTTTTTGAAGACATTTAGGATAATATATAGTTTTTTTTGTGTGTGTATATATATATATATATATAATTATATCTAAGTCTATAGAATAAATTTATAAGTGTAAATTTCAAAGACTATATGCATTTAAAAATTTATTGATATTTACAATTTTCCTAATTGTAATACATTCCCACCAATGACATCTGAGAGTGCCTATTTCCTCAAACTTAACAATGCATATATTACCAAAATTTTCACTTGGTCAGTCTGATGATGCTTACTTTTAGAGAAATTAGGCATTTTTCTTACTGTGAATGAGTTTGAGCTTCTTTTCATATGTTTAAAATCCATCTGTATTTCATTTTCTGTTCATGTTCCCTCACTATTTTTTGTATTGGATTTTTGAGTTTTTCTCTTATTGATTTGTAGACACTGTTTATATATTTAGGCTACTAGCATCTTGTCATTTATATTGCATATATTTTCTTCTTGGTTTGTTGTCTGTCTTTTAAATTTGTTTATGGCATTTTTTCTTTTTCAAGCAGAACATATGAATTTTATGTATTCAAATTTATCAATCTTTCTGTTACCTGTTTTATGTCCTGCTTAGAAAGGCCTTCCTCACTCTTATATTTAAAGTTTTCTCCCTTTGTTTTTATTGAATTATTTAGGGTTGAGCAGTGTTAAGGTCAGATTAAAATTAGAAAAATTACTCTCTGGCTCTCATTTAAAGAATAGATGGGAAGGAAACAAGATAGGAGGCAGGGGCCCAGTTCAGAGGCTTTTATACTAATTAGAATGAGGCATAAAAAAAAGGCCTGAGCTTAAAGTAAGAGGGTGTATGTGTGTGGCACTGAGATGTGTTTAGAAGACTTGGAGATCCTTGGATGTGAAGGGTAAAGAGTAAGGAGATGTCGATACACACCCAGGTTTCTAGCTTGTGCACTTGTGTCATGACCTTTCTTTTTACTTAGGTATACCAGCTTCCCAGTTGTACCTGGCACTGTCCAGGCAGGTGCACCACAGGGACCTTTGGTCTCCCTGTACAACCTGGACCAGGGTGCACGCAGAGAAGGGGCCTGTAAACATTTGCTGATGAGCCTCACAATGGTGTCTTCAGAGGAGGAGGCCATATACATCCTTGCTTTGGATGAACTGGAGAGTAACGACATGTTTGCCTGTGTTCGTGCATTGAAAAGAGTGTAGTGCTTTCTTAGTCATTCTTTACAATGGCCTTGTAAAGTGGGCAGGGGTTCCGACCCCTGAGCTCATAACACGTCTGCAGGATCTCTTCACCTGGGTGTCCCCCACTGGCACCCCAAACCCAATATATCATCTATGCCCAGAGTGTCCTCTTTTATACTCTCCATCTCAGCAAGCAGAGCTGCTATCCACCCAATCTCCTAAACTAGAAACCTCAGTCATCCCCAGCCCCACCCCTCCCTTATACTCCTAGCAATCTTCAAATCCTGGCAATGGTTCCTCCCAAATAGCTCTCAAACCCACCCCCTTCTATTCATCCTCGTGGCCACTATCCTCCTATGTGGACTGCTCCAGTAGCCTCCTAACCAGTCTCCCAGCCTCACTTTGCTGCAGTTCCTTTAATCCCTTGCCAGATGATTGTTAAGAAAACAAAGGTGACAATGTCACTCCCCTACCTAAATGTCATAGTAGTTAAAATAAAGTCAGTACTGAATCTGGTATATCAGGACCTTCACAGCCTGTCTCCTCTCCCATCAACCACCCCACACTGACCCCTGAACCCTTCTCTTTCCTTGCATAGATGAGATCCTTGCATATCCCAGCACCTTTGCCCTTGTGGTAGTAACCAGAATAATGTTCCTCCAAAGATGTCCAAATCCTAGTCCCCGGAACCTGTGAATATGATATATTACATGACAAAGGGGAATTAATGTTGCTTATCTGCTGATGATAAGATAGGAAGATTGTTTTGGATTATCTAGATGGATCCAATGTAATCACAAGGGTCCTTACAAGTAGAAGTCAAGGGGACAGAGTGAGGTGATGTGAGGACTCAACCCGCTGGCGTTGGCTCAGAAGACGGAGGACGGGGACCACAAGCCAAGGCGGCCTCTAGAAAGGGCAAGGAAACGGATCCTCTCCTAGAGCTTCCAGAGAGGAGCGCAGTTCTGCCTACACCTTGATTTTAGCCCTACAGAAGTGTAAGATAATAAATTTCCATTGTTTCAAGCCACTAAATCTGTGGCAATTGGTTACAGCAGCAACAGAAAACAAATACACACGTTGTTCCGTCTGCCTGGAAGGCCCTCTTCCTCAACTGCTTGCCCAGTTTAATGTCTCCCCTTCTGGGAAACTTCTTAAATTCCCACAGGCGGAGGGAGTGGCCGTGGGAACCAAGGGCTCCCATACCATTTATTGCATATCTCTTTGCAGCAGCAGACTGTACTGGAACTTATCTGATTCCATATCTGTCACTCCCGCTAACTAGAAACTTGTTTATTAGGGTTGGGATTGCCTCTGATTTATTTTTTATTTCCCCAGGAAATAAGACAGAACCTGGCATTTAATGTGGAAAGAAAGAATGGCAGATGAGTAAATGGGCCAAGGGAGGTTATTACTTGCCCAAGGAGCCATGGCTGGTTATTGGTGGCGCTGGAACCAGAGTCAAGGCCAGGACTTGCCGTTACAGGCTGACCTAGAGAAAACAGATCCCGTGTAGAGTAAACAGCTTTGCAGCCAGGTCTCCCTGCATTTCTCCTGAATGCCTTCCTGGTCCCAGAGGCCCTATTCTTTGACCACCTGGAGAAATATCTCAGCTCCAAAATGTTAGCCTCTGCCTGCCTGTTGCTTAGGTGTTCAGACCGAATAGTGAGCCCTGGGCTCGTTGATCCCTTAGCAAACGTGTACTGAGCACCCATCTGCACAATTCTAGACTCTGAAGTGAACAGCTAGATGAAAGTCTTAGCCCTTCAGGGACTTCATTCCCTAGTGAGAGAGACCTATTGTAACCAGACAAAGACCCTATGGCAGAGCAGGAGGTAAATGGCATCAGAGAACAGAAAGACAGAGTCCTGGCCACATGTGAGCAGAGTCTATGGGAGGAGTTTCCTAGGACCGGGACAGTTGAGTAGATCAGACTGGAACTGGGGCTAGCCAAGCTGTCCTGGGTGCTCAGTGGGGGCTGTCATTGCCAGACATCTGGAGGGTGGGGTGGAGGGAGAAAATGTGTCTGATTCTGCAGCGAAGTGCCTTCATTCATTCATTCATCAGACATTTAAGGGGTTTCTACTATGTCTAGGCATGGTGGGTCATGGAAAATAAAATGGGAATGCAAAGCTGAGTGGGACTAAATAGCCCCTCTTATGGAGCTTACATTGTAATCCAATCTAGTTGTCATCCAAATCAAATTCTACCTTAGGTATTTTATTAATAAATGTCTATGTGTGGTTGGAAGGATGAGCGATCACTCCCGGCTGGGAAGGCTCACGGGAGCCTTGCTGGAATAAGAGGTGAGTGACAGGCAGAGAGGGGCAGCTTGTGGCTCTCCTCTGCAGGCTGGGTGGAGAACATGGCTCTTTAAGGTGCATATATTTTAATGGGGATTTATTTTCTGCATTGTTAAAGCTTAATAGTTCCTTCAAATCACCCTGACACTAAGGGAAAGCAGAGCAGTTCACCACACAGCAGATTTTGCCCAGAGCAAAGGTGCTTCTCCATGCGTGGAGCAGTCCCCCACTGTTTCCCATAAGCGCCTATGCTGGCTTTGGAAATCAGCCAGGGGCCCTTAAACAAAACACTCCCTTTCCAGCAAAGGAAATAGCTAAGGGCTGGGTTAACCCAGGATAATACCTGCAGGACTGTCATACTAACGGCCTCGTGGGAAACCTCTTGGGCCCACTCAAGGTGAGCGCCCAAGGCAGAGGTGGGTCTTAATTACCTCTGTATTCCCAGCTCCTTGCCCATTACCTAAGTCCAATGCTTACTTACTTTCTTCCTTGTGGGATGGAGTGAATAGATGGCTAAATGGTTGATGGACAGAAAGATGGATCAACACACTTCCATGTGTTGCTGCTGAGTGATTGGAGTCTCACAGGGTTTTGGAATGTCCAGATTATCTTCTGCTGGAGGTGGTGTGGCTGGGATTAGTCTCCATCACGCTATTTAGGTCATCTGCCCATGAGTCCCACGGGTGGACACTGAGATAAGTCAGAGAAGGGTAGAATGTTAGAGCTGGTCTGAAGTTTGGGGAGCATTGCGTGCAATTCCTTTAGTTTGTGAATGGGAACACCTAGGCCAGGAGTGCTCAGGGATGTGCCCAAGGGTGTGTGTGGCTCCTGTCCCGGAGATGTCTTTCACCGTTGCTTACTGCTGCCTTCTAGGAATGGTGTTGTTGAGTCCCAGCCTTTATATTGCCTTTTTTGGTCAAAGGTCAGTGGGTTTGGAGATCTTCCCAGTGAGGGCAGCAGTCAATTAGTTAAGAGACACCTTTAAAAAAAAACAAAGCAAACATGTGAACTGGAAAGCACAGGCATTGTTGCTGTCAAATTACAGAGGCAGGAGGGTGAGGACTAGAAATCCAAGCCCTACTGCAGCGACTCAGGGCTCCTGCCGTCCCAGCACTGCGGCTGCAAGAAAGGGGAGGCCACTGGGGCCTCCAGACAGGGGTCTCCGTAGGAAAGTCCTCATTTCCGAGGCTGCTCTAATCCCACCCGGTAAGGGTTGGGGAGGCAGGGAGTGAAAAAGGAGGTGGCTTTTAGATTCAGGAGTCTTCCAGCACTTCCCCAGTCCAGGCGGTGAGGCGCTGGCCCTGTTCCAATTTGGGTAATTACATTTTCCCTATGCAAATTGTTCCCCTGAATTTGCATAGACGAGCTTGGTTGAGGCCCAGCCGCCTTGATAGCCTCTGCAGGCTTCTTCCAAACCCTGGCCATCTCGGCTCCCTTGTGGGAGGCCTCGATCCCAACAAGCAGCACCAGCTCCCCCCGCCATCGTGGCCTGACATTTACGGCTGTCCCTTACACTTGCGGAGGTTTTTAACCATTCTGAGGTCTTTTGAAGCCATTGGGGGTGGAGATGGCACAGAGGAAAGACTCGAGGTGACTGCAGCGAGACGCGGACCACACTCACACACTGACGCTGCCATCCGGCGTGGACTGCTTCCCCTCACGCAACCTCGTTTCTTCTCTGAAATTAGGGATGGATGGAGACCAGTGGTTTCCAAGCCTTTTTTAGCAGCAAAATTCTTTTGATAAATGGTTTTTCTTTTTTTTTGAGAAAGCCAATGTACGACGAAGATGAAACCAGGGCTCTTCTTGGACAGTCATGTCCGTGTCTTGGGCAGCCCCTGAGACACCTCTAACGATGTCCCCTGGCTACATGAGAACTTGGTGGTGGCCTTCGAAGGCAAAGCCTGGGTTCAAATCATAGAGCCTCCATTTACCAGCTGTGTGACCTTGGGAGAGCTATGTAATCTCTCTGTTCTTCAGTGTCCTCATCTGTAAAATGGGTATAATAAAACGAGCACCTTAAAAGATTACCATGAGGATTAAATGAATTCACTCATCTAAAGCACTGAGAACAACAGAACAGCTGGCACTAGCTCTGTGCCAGGCACTTCTGTGGGTGTATTAGTCAGCGTTCTCCAGGGAAACAGAACCAACAGGATATATATAATGTAAATAGTAAGAGGCTTATTATAGGAATTGGCTCCCAACTCCATAGGGCAGGCTGCAACCTGGGAACTCCAATGAAGGTTTTTGATGAAGGTGTTCAGTGAATTCCTCAGGAGAAGCTGGCTGGATGAAGTATATGGAAATTCTTCTGACTGCTGAAATCATCAGTTCTTCCTTGAAGGCCTTCAACTGATTGAATGATACTTCTCTGATTGTTGAAGGCAAACTCCTTAGTTGATTGTAGGTGTCATCAGCCATAGTAGCAAACAACTTACTAATGATTTAAATCCATGAAATGCCCTCACAGTCATAATCAGGCCAGAGCTTGCTTGAATAAACAACTGGATACCATCATCTGACCACGTTGACACATTACCCATCACAATGGGCTTTCTTATAATAACTCATTTAAATCTCACAACAACTCCAAGAGATAGTTGCAATGATCATCCCTGTTTAACAGACAAGGAAACCAAAGGACAGGAAGGTTGAGTCACTTTGCAAAGGTCACACAGCTAATGGGGCAGAGTGGGATTTGAATCCAGGCAATCTGCTGCCAGAGTTTGGGATCTTAAATAGGATGCTGCCTTGTTTTTCCTTGTCCTGCAGGAATCACTCAATGTTATTATAAGTCCTTTGCAGCATTGACGTCCTAGAATTCTATGTCATTTAAATGAGATTATAAATGTCAAGCTCTCAGCATGATGTCTACCATAAGGCAGGTGATTAAAAAGAATTTACATTTCTGTCCCCCTTCTTCTCACTTGTGTTCTCCTTAGTCCCAATGTCTGTTCACCGTTGTCATTGAAAATTATAACCTGCCTTTAAAAAGTATTTTAATAACTGCAAAGACATTCTCCTCAAGATATGTTTGCCTGGGCGTCATTCTTTCCCTTCACCCGCCCCTCCCCAACTCTCCCCCCCTCCGTCTTGAGGCATTTAGAAGACCACATTCTGTCTTATCATGTCGTAATGGCTGATTTTCTCGTCTGCGACCCCCGAAGACTGTGCTCCTGCTTCCTTCAGACAAGCCTGGGCCTGGCACACACGGTGCTCGATCCACATTTACTCAGTGACTGAAGAGACGAGTTGAGTTGACTAAGTGGTCAGTTGGTTTTAGGTCTGGGCTAAGAAAATTGGGAGAGAAGATTGTGAAGACCCTCAAGAATCAGGCAGAGGTTGTGGCCTGATGTGATAAGCCCAGGGGGCCACGCTGGGCTCTGGGAGGAAGGACGAGGTGGGCAAAGCAGCGCCTGTGAAAGCTCTGCCCGGGGCGGGCTGAGGGGTGGGCCAGGGCAGAGGCGGGGGGACATGGTGAGGCCACGAGGAGCTGGATGGGGATGGCGGAGGTGAAACCTGAGCCCCAGAGGCCTTTGGAAGAAAGCATTTGTGAGCTCGGCATTAGCTTAGAGGGAATATAAGAGCGGGAGGAACGGGAGGTGACGTGCAGGGCTTTTGTCCTCTGAGCCCAGAAGTGGCAGGGCTCCTCTGACTCTGATCTTCTGACCAGGGAGGAACAGAAACAGCTTGGAGATGAGGGGACCAGGGTGGAAGTGGGGGAGCCAGGCAAGTCCTGCCCATCAATTCCTGTGCTCTCTAGCGAGGATAATGTCTACCCAACGGTGTACACGGACAGAAGAGTCGAGGGAGGACAGGAATAGCCCAAGAGTCACATGGCCCCAGGAATGGCAAGGGAGAGGCTGCTCGGGGTGGGATTCCAGGGCGCCAGGTCACCAATTTCAGTTTGCGTTGTTTGTTTCTGTTCGTGGAAATGTCTGTTGTGAGCACTTTGAGTCCCTTGTTAAGCAGTTCAGAGACTGTTTCCAAACCCCTAACAGAGCCAGTGCTCACCAGACATCCACCCAGCCAGCAAGCCTCTATCTCACACCTACCATGTGCCCAGCCCCGAGCTAGGAACAAAGGACATGTTTCGGGCCATCTAGACCCAAATCTGCAGGGTCGACTTGGGCTGGGCACAAGGCACCGTCTTCCCCAGATTGGAGCAGGAAGCTGGCTGGGCTGTAGAGAGCGCCGGGGGGAGCCGCCCAGCACCCGTGAGAAGAGGCCTTCAGAGGGGCTGCGGCAGCTCTGGAGCAGTGCCTGGCTTGCGGGGGTGCTCCGGGACCAGCAGCTGCCAGGAATTTCTATTCACGAGACTTGCCCTCCCTGGCCTGCCCATCTCTTTGCTCCCTCTGGCCAATGGCCCCCTCTTCCTCCGATTAGGAGTGGGAAGATGACATTGCTTGCTTCACAGAGGCCCGGTATCATGGCAGTAGTGGCTATGTGACTGTGGTCCATGTGTAGCTCTGGTGTGTGTGCTGTGTTGTGTGTGCTGTGCTGTGTGTGTTGGATGTGTGTGTGTGCACGTACGTGCATGTGCCTTTGCTTTCTGCATGAGCCAACCACTCAGAATCTGTTTATTTCCCTTTTACGATCACTTTTCCTCCCTCTGTAAAGCACCAGGACAGGCCTGGTGTTCCAGGAATTGCTTGCAAGTGGTCCTCCCAGCCTCGGAGCCGGCCTCTGCTGTCCCCATGCAGTGCACGTAATGGGTCCTCCCAGGGACAATTTGCATAAAGGATAAATAAGAGAAACACAATGTGAAGTTTATTCATTTTTAAATCCTGCAGCGTTTGTGATTGAAGGCCCAAGCTCAGATGTTTGCCGGATGCGTCCCATTAAGACTCGGGGCTTTGTCTAATGTCTGCTCTGTTCCTGCAGGGGGGTGTAATGTGCACTCCCCCTCCACACTGGAGTGCCATTTCCAGAGCCTCCTGCTCGACAAGGGACGGAGGAACGGCGGGCTGTGTTCCTTTCTACCAGGCCCCTTCGCTTTAATTTGCTGTAACAGAGCCAGCACATTAAATACAAAACATATTGATGTTCTTGAGAACCCTGGAGGGTCTTTACCCTTCCTTGTCAAAGGAGCCTGGCATGCCGGGAGGGAGAGGAGATGGTGTTTGGCGTGCCAGCAGAGTGGCGCCTCCGGCAGGTCATAAGTAATTGTCTGCCAAGAGCTGTGCCCTCCCTGAGGACAGAGGGTGGGCAGAGGGGCCATCGTACATGCCTCCGAGTGAGCGGGGCCATGTAAGCAGCGAGGGCACCCTCGAGTTCGGGGCCACTGTAGACACAGTAGTGGTTTAGGGACTAATGGTAAGGAATGAGCAGAAGGAAGGAAGAGAGGTCGACAGGTAGGCAGAATGCCCCCCAGCAGTAGTGCTGGACTGGGCCTGGTCAATGTCAATCAGCAAGTGCCCAAGATGGTGCAAGAGTTGGAGAAGGTTGGATGGGACTCTAACTTTTGGCATCTCTCTATTCAAAATGCCCTGGGCTCCAGGAATTTGGCAGCATGGATCTGGCTGTCATATTGGGCATATCTGTTACAACAAGTGATGCGAGAAGAATAGAGGCATCTCCTCCAGCAAATTCACCACTTCCTAACAGCATGTCTCCCAGGGTTGGAGGAAATTGAGTCGAGAGAAGAAACAGGGCATTTGGCACACTCTGGCAACACAGGGCAGGGCTGAAGAAAGACATCCCTCAGGACATTATCTTTACATTCTTTTCTCAAGCTGGCAAAGTGTCCCAAAACTTTGGTGTGAGAACTTCCCTTTATTCTCTGAAATGATGAACTATTGAGCAGTTATGTAAGTCTTTTCTTGACAAATGTGCCCGTCTAACAGTGGCTATTATGTATAATATGGCATTCCATATAGTGGACACACACACATCCCATATATTGCTTGCAATCTGTACAACTCTAGATGTTATTTTTATCACCACTTTGAATATGAGGAAACTGAGGCTCAGAAAATTTATATAACTCTCAGAAGGTCATAGAGCTAATACTTGCCTGGATTCTAATTCAAACCCAGTTCTGGGTTTGGTGATAGTGTTGATATTGATGGTGGTGCTTGAGGTGAAGGTGGTGGCAGTGAAGGTGGTGGTGGCTGCGTTGGTGGTGGTTGTGCTGTTGGTGATTGTGTTGTTAGTGTGGGTGACTGTGTTGTTGGTGGTGGCTGTGTTGGTGACGGTGATGGTGATGGTGGTGGTGAAGGTGCTGGTGATGAAGGTGGTGAAGATGGTGGTGTTGGTGACAGTGTTGGTGGTAGTGGTGAAGGTGCTGGTGATGAAGGTGGTGAAGATGGTGGTGGTGACAGTGTTGGTGGTAGTGGTGGTGAAGCTGGTGGTGATGAAGGTGGTGAAGATGGTGGTGTTGGTGACAGTGTTGGTGGTAGTGGTGGTGAGGCTGGTGGTGATGAAGGTGGTGAAGCTGGTGGTGATGAAGGTGGTGAAGATGGTGATGTTGGTGACAGTGTTGGTGATAGTGGTGGTGAAGCTGGTGGTGATGAAGGTGGTAAAGGTGCTGGTGGTGAAGGTGGTGTTGGTGACAGTGTTATTGGTGGTGAAGTTGGTGGTGGTTGTGGTGGTGGTGGTGGTGATTGTGGTGCTATGCTGTGTTTGTCGCTATTTTCTGAATCCTCCTTATAAGAAGACCTCTGGGAAAAACATTAATAAGGACTTTGAAGAAGTTGGTTGTAAGGTTACCAGACTATTAGCATTAGACTGTACTGAGTCTTTCAGGGATGAGCAGGGAACTCAGCATGAGCTGGAAGGGAGTCAGGATATCTGAGCTTGTCCTGGAATCTAGGAGAACCAGGAAGGCTGGGAATTTGGG
>JAQZBX010020223.1:0-33150 GCA_029593785.1 Cabassous unicinctus
CTCCAATGACCCTGCCCTCACCCATGGAAGAAACCCAAGTCAAGATGAACTCCTGTGAAGGTGAGCAAAGCAGGATAGGGTAAGGGTAAACTTGGACCCTGCTCCCTTCACTGTCTTCTTGGCCTCTAGTTCTGGTCATATACACTCAGACAAACATGCCTCAACTCCCAGCCCAGATAGTCCAAATGGGCAGCCTGAAACTATGCTGGTTCCTGGGCTTTCCTCACTATGCTGGCTCACAAGGCTTTCCTCGCAACTGGCTCATGGGCTAGAGGATCCCTCTTGGGTTTAGTGGACTATCCTGGAAAATGATTCAGGTGCACTTGAAAAGAATTTCTATTATGCTGTTGTTGGATAAAGTGTTCTATAAATTCTCTTACATCTTTTTGAATTACACTGTTATTCAGATTTTCTATTTCTTTATCAATCTTCTATCTAGATATTCTATCCAGTATTTAAAGTAGCATAATGATATCTCTAAATATTATTACTGAACTGTTTCACTATTCAATTCTGTCAATATTTGCTTTATATATTGTGAGGCCTTTTTATTAGGTGCATAAATGTTTCTAATTCTTAAATCTTTTTGTTAAATTGACCCTTTAATCAATATATAATGCAAAATATAATGTAATACCCATGAACCATAAAGAGAATATCTAAAAATCTACACAAAAAGAATTAAGAAGAGATTCAAAATGTCTTATAATTAAAGATTATGTCAACAAACAGGAAGGCACTAATTGAGGAGCAAATAAGGGACCAAAAAAGGTATAAGACATATAAAACAATTAGCAAAATGGTAGAAGTAAACCTTACCTTATCTTACATTAATTATCTTAAATGTAAATACATTAAACTCTGTTTTAGTGTGTCAGGATTCTATGACAAACACCACACAATGGCTTGGCTTAAACAATGGGGATTTATTGTTTCTTGGTTTCATAGGCTAGAAAACTTGTTTGTTCCTGGGTTAAGTAGCTATCTGGAACTGGCTTGCCATGAACTTGGATATTCTCGACTTTTATCCCTGCCTCATTTGACATGACAATATCTTCTCCTTTATCTTCTGTGTTCTTGGTACCTTCCTACTTGCCTATATGGCATTCTTCACATGAGGCATCCAGTAAACTGGATTAAGACACACCCCTATTCAGGTGGGCCTTTCCTTAACAAAATTCTTCATAAAGTCCCATTTGTAATGGGTTCACACAGACAGGGAGAGAGATTGAGATTAAGAACATGTCTAAATTGGAATAGATAATTCAACCAAACAAGCTGTCCATTCAAAGGCAGAGAATGGCAGAATGGATAAAAGAACATGACCCATGAGAAGCTAATCCTCATCTGCTAAAGTTTTATCATGAGATTTCAGAAATGCAGTCATATCTTCAGGCACCACATCTAATGCCATTTCTCTTGGAAGTTCCACCATATCTGGGGTCATTCCCTCCACTGAATTCTTGATCCCCTCAAAGTTATTTATCAGGGTTGAAATCAACTTCCTCCAAACTCCTGTTAATATTTATATTTTTATCTCTTCCCAAGAATCACAAATGTTCTTAATGGCATCTAGAATGGTGAGTCCTTTCCTTAAGGTTTTCAACTGACTTTGTTTAGATCCATCAGAGGAATCACTATCTATTGCAACTATAGCCTTATGAAATGTATTTCTTAAATAATGGGATTTGAAAGTCAAGATTACTCCATAATACATGGTCTTCAGAATGAATGTTATGTGAGCAGATATGAAAACCTTAATCTCATTGTATATCTCCATTAGAGCTCTTGGGAGACTTTGATCATTGTCAATGAGCAGTAATATAGTATAGGGAAATACTGGAAATGAACTTTCCTCATTCAACTTCCATTTATTAGCACCGCTTTCTCTGGAGTGTAAGAAGACCTTAAACTTCTGCCTCATAGGTCTATAACACTGCTTGGAAAGTGAGTTAGAGGAAAAAAGAGTTCAGTCAATGAGAACCTTTTTTTGTGCAAAAAGTGGTACATGTATGAAAACTGGCAAGGGGCCTGTTCACAGGACTTGGGTATTGTAACCACGACAACATATTCTGTTGTTCAGTTTCTGTCTCTGATTACTGAGGTCCTTGGACCTGAATCCCAAGAGCAGGGAATTCAAGCTGGATATTCCTGAAATGGGACAGGGTGAGTGTGTATCTAGATTCCTGATCTAGGATTTTCCTTCCACAGGGGCTAGAGCCCAGCTAGGAGCCATTATGGCTTCACTCAGCAAAGGTAAGTAGACAGCATCCCCTGATTTCCTCTGTCTCCTTTCCATGTCTCTATATCTACCTTCCTTCTTACATGTTCTACCTTACTCTTACATTTCCCCTAGCCAATAAAAATGGATTTGCGCTCACATTAACGTCTCCCTTACCTAGCTTATATGGATACAGTGAGAACCATTATAGGCCCTGGAATCTCTGGAACCCTAGGGCAAGCCTGCCAGGAATCAGCACTAGGCCTCTGGATGGGGAGCTGCGCAGAAAACCCAGTTCTCTCATCTTTAAGGAATGGCTAAGGGCCAGTATTAAGGGACAAATTTCATCTTTAGTTCAGTATTAAATAATGGCATAGGACATTTAGAGAAGACAGATATTCTGGCATTTAATTCTCATCACAAATCTATTAATTTCCTTATAATATTGTAACCATTTATCAAAGAAGATGTAGACTAAAACTTTCTATTATAGTCACACATGCTGTTCTTGGAGGGCCAGAAACGCAATCCACACCTGGGACTGCAGATCTCAAGGCCTTAACCAGCAGGCCTTTTTAGTGTGGAGATGATATCTTTGGAGATATTGAAGGCACTTTGGTGCATAGGCTAAAGAGATATAGCAGGAACAGGAAGGGAAGATTTCAGGTGATCCAGTTTCCTTTACCTCTAGGGAGGTCTGCTTGGCATTCCCCTAGACCCTGGGCCTTCCCAGGATCAGTGCTGCAAGACCAGTGCTGTCTAGAAGCAAAGGGGTACAACACACCCCCAGCTGTATAAGATGACAGCAGCCCCCATATCTCTCTGGTCATCTTGCTCTTGACACTTCCCTGAAAATCATGGTTCTTTCTTCTATTTATCTGCATATGTATATATTCCACGATGAATAAGGTATTTTATGAGTTTATTTAATTTTCTTTGAAGAGATCAGGGTATTTTTATAAGTCTTATTTAACTCTCAAGATTGCATGTGAGAATCATACTTTTTGATAAGTAGCACAAAACTGATGAACAATTAATATCTCTGGGCAAAAGCATGTAGGATGCTATTGGACATTTTCAGAAAAATTACAGAATTACAGGAAAATATCTCTTTTCCTGAATTGCTTCTACATGAATTAACTAATTAGAAGGGAAAATTGTGTTGAAGGTTTTTATTTGTATGTTTCTATCCAAATTAATCAGCATGTGTATTTTGGATTATATGATTGATAAGGTTATGGACTTTATAGAGAGATAGAATACCATCAAAATGGGGCTTATTATATGGAAATAAAAATTTCTGATTTCCTAAGTGTGGTAACTGTTCTCCCAATAAAGACATGTATACATTTACAACTATTTGGGTGATAGAGGAACAGACATCCTTAATTTGGTAAATTAGTTATTAATATGCAAGTAGCTGTTTAATCAAATTGTAGAGAGGGTCAGGTTATTGTGAATATGGAATTTCTCTGGTTTTATATTCCATAACAAATGGTCAAATTGTTGCTTTTTAAATCTTAGTATCAAAGAGTTTTATTATTCAGAAATTAATTAGTGGATTAGAAAGGCAACAAAGAAATATATAAACTGATAAAAGTACATTGCCAATTTAGTGGAGTGGCTGAAAGGAATAGTATAGTCACATGCAAGCCAATGGGGAGGAGAAGGGAAAGCTAACTTAGGTTGAAGTTCAGAGAAGGGATCTTGGATGAACTGTCATTTAACGTGAGAATGTAGGAAAATGAATGTGTGGTAAAATTATTTGTGTAGATTGGAGTAGGAATGAAAGTACACAATAGAGCTCAAAGTAGAGGCAACATCAATGCTCCTTTGTGTTCTTGTGGTTCTGAGAGGGTGTATCAAAGATTAATCTCTGGATTTTTGAGGAACTATTAGCTTCTACTGGAATCTTGAGGAAGATTATTTTTTACTTGTATGGGAAAAATTAATTGCTTAAGTTTGAGATAGATTTCAATTTATAAGTCTGTAATAAAAGCTGAATTTAAAGGTTAGTGATAAATTCCAGACAATAGTTTTGATCACAGCATGGAAGAGCTTCTGACAAAATTTAAGTAAACGTATAAGTTTTCCAAGGTAGTGTATAGCATTTAGTTTTGAGAAGATTCACTAGTATTTCTTTAGAATTTCTTGGCAAGGGCATTGGGAAGGAGTGACTAGAGTAGTTTGAAGACAGTCAAGAGCATCAGATATAAGAAAATTCTAAGAAAAACAATGTTCCCCCAAAGAAGTCATGGTCCAATTGTAGTTTGATTCTAAGTAAAAGGCAGACACATCCATTGGAGTTAATTTTGAGGAGATCAATGGTGATCATGATTGCATTTACTTATGATAAAGCTATAAGTTATCTTAGAAATTCACAGATTGAGGGGATGTGAGAAAATGCTAACTAAATGTGGATAAGCTCACATAAGTTTGATTGTTGTTTTAGATTGCCAAAGGGCTGCTGATTCAAAGTACCAGTAATATTAAGCTGGCTTTTATAATGGGTCTTTATTTCAGTTAAAAGCTTACAATTCCAAGGCCATGAAATGACAAAATCAAGGCACCCTTAAAGATACTTTCTCACCAAAGTCAGCTACTGTTGATCCTGGTGTGATGCCATGTGCTGAAGCAAGATGCCCACCAATCTCTGCCAAGGTCTCTGCTTTCCCATTCAGAATCTATCATCTAGTGGAGCTCAAATGTGGGCAAACAGTCATAAGGCTTTTCTCTTTCTCAGACTTCTCTATCAGTTGCAGCTTCTCAAGTTAAGCTGTGGTTATCAGGCATAAGGCTCATCTCTCCCTGGGCCTCAGCTCCTTGAGCCTCTTGGGCTTCTGTTTTTCTGTGTCCTCTCTCTCCCATGGCAGAATAAATATAATATGGTGGTTCCCTTTTCCTGTGTGTGCCTGCTCTGTGTCTTTATTTTTATCAGACACAGCAAAAGGTTCGAGACTCAACCTGAGTAATGCATTACTGATTTAATCCAGTGAAAAAGTTCTCATGCCCACAGGAATGGATTAGTTCTCTTTTTCAGATTCATGAAAGAACTTCAAACTGTCACAATTGTGAAGAGGAAAGTAATGGGGCAGAAGGGAGAAGAACATAGTTTCAGAGTTGGTTTTGATTTCAAGATAGAAGACTGTGCTTTAGTTATGAAAAGATGGATGAAAAATGTATTAGTTTTATGGAGGAAATTTACTTGTGGTAAAAGCTTACAGATATGAGGCTGCAAAACTGTCCAAATTAAGGCATCCTCAGACATGCTTTCTTACCAAAGTTTGGCTGCTAGCAGATACTGGACTCCTGCAACATGGAAAGGGAGGATGGCAGGTCTGATATTATCTCTCTGATTTCATATCAAGCTTAGCTCTGGGCAATCAGGCATCTCTCACTGAGCCTCACATCCTTGAGACTGTTTGTGCTTCTTTGTTTTTCTGCTGCTGTAGGCTACCCTAGAATCCTCTTTCTCATATTGAAGGGTCAAAATGGCATAGCTCCATTCCTCTTTATATTTCCTTTTTCCCTGCATGTTCTTAGTTTATAGAAGACACAATAAGATGGCAGAGACCCAGCCTGGATCTAGCTTCATTGTTATAGTCTGTTCAAAAGGCCAAAAGGGATTTAAATTAAAAGTATTTAATCAAAGGGTCACTTAATTGAATCTAATGCAATCCAAAGGCCACACATCCACAGGAATGGATTAATTGAAGCATATAATCTTTTCTGGGATTCACAAAATTCAAACTGTCACAAAAATATTTGGAGATGTTGCTGGTAAAGGGGATTTAGTGTATTTTCAAAAATCAAATTTACTGAGAAAGTAGAAGAGAAAAGGATTCATTTGGAGAAATTGGACAGCCAGGTTAGAGATGATTATTTTAATTTTAATTTTCATAGAAGAAGAGGAGTAACTAAAGGTTATGAATATATTAATATTTGTAGATTTAATAACAATGAGTTGAGGTAGTTTGCCAAATTAATTAATTCATTTGTGAAGTAAAAGTTGCACTTATCTGCTCAAAGTGTAGGGTTAAGGAAGAAAGAGATTCAAAAGGCATGGAGGTGTGACCTATATACAGACATGGAAGAATGATTTAATTACCATGGCATAGTAGCATTTCCAGTGTATGCAAAAACAATTAGGTATTTGTGACTGTATTTAGACCTGGATCAATATCCTAGTTATGTGGTGTGTCATATGAAGCCATGGGATAGGCAGGTTTTGCAGTCACTGGCGATTGGGGACTTCATCAGCAGATTTGGTGAAAGGATCAAAAGGCATGAATATTTTTGTCTTAGAAAATATATGTTGAAATGAATAAGTGGGGACTAAATTTGACAGTAAAAAATAGGAAAAGTGGAGATTTATGTTTATCCATGTGTTTTTTTTCAGCCCAATACAGGTTCCTTGTGGGAGATGGGAGGAGAACATAGACATATGGAGTAATTTTTCAATCAGCTACAATGAAAAGAGGTTGTAATAATGGGATGGGGGCTCTGATCATTGATCTGAGATACATATATCCTGGCATAACCTATGTGTGGTAATCACCCTTCACAATGAGCACGTTTAGGAATTTGAGTTTGGAAGACAGGCAGACAGCTATTTTCAAATTCTAGCTGAGATATTTTATAGCTATGAAAACCTGTCATATTACTAAAACTTTCTGAATCTCCTGTCACATGAAATGTTAAATGGATAAATGAAACATAAACAGCAAGTTGTTGGTAAGGAATAAATAAACAAATATATATAAATTACCAAGCATGGAATCATATTTACAACCTTTATATTTTTCCCTTAAAATGGATGTAAAATTCAAAGAATTGACTTAATCCTGTTTCTGTCCTAAATATATATTTCTAATTTGTCCATGAAACACATTTAGTTAATAACAATGACATAAATTGGATTTATACTTTATAAGTGGTTTCATGTATATAAATTATGAAAAGCATTAATATTGGTGCTGCTAATTATTATAGAACCATATTCCAGCTACAACTTCAAGAAGACATGAGAGGGAACAACTATCTTTCCCCCAAGATACCTATGAGCCCTATGCATGTCATAGAGCATAACAATAGCTTTTATGTAGTCAGGGTTTTCCAGAGGATTGGCTCATGTGACCATGGGTGTTGGCAAATTTGAACTCTGAACGGAAAGCAGCAGGCTAGAAATTACAATAAAATTAATATTGATATCCTTTTTCACTAGTTCTCAAGAGGACAGTGATTGGCTGGAAATTCTATTAAGAGTCACTCTTGATGTTTAGGAAGACATTCTTCAGAATGCTGAGATCCTCAGTTTTTCCTTTTAAGAACTCTGTGATGGTTAGTCTAATGTGTCAACTCAGCCAGGTAATTGTGCCCAGGAGTTTGGTCAAGCAAGCACTGGTCTAATTGTAATGCAAGGACATTTATGGACTTTAATCACCAGTGAGATTACTGCATAGATAGCTGATTATATCTGCATTAATCAGGAAGATCACCTTCAGCAATTAGTGACACTTTATCCTATCAGTTGAATGCCTTGAAAAGGGAAGTGATTTCAACATTTAGAGAGAATTTCCCAGCTCATCTTTGGATAGCCAATGTCTCCTGGGGACTCATCAAGAACCTTCACTGGACTTCCATCGAAGGCCCTGGTTTGCAGCCTACGTGCGGAACCTGGACTTGTGCATCCCCACGGTCATGTGAGAGACTAATAAAATTTCATATTATTGACAGATATTTCCTGTTGATTCTGTTTCCCTAGGAAACCCTGACTAATTCAAACTCCATATTTGAGATTACCCCCATTTCAAAGAGCAATTTCTTATTGATGATAGATGAAATCAACTTTTTTTAGATGCAAATCTCATTTAAAAAATACATTCAGAGTAACAAGTAGGCTAATGTTTGACCTAATAACTAGACACTATAATGTAGGCAAGTTGACACATGAAATTAACTGTCATAGTTCACCCCTTGCCAACTTGATACCCATACACATCTCCTTAAACCAAACTAAATCTCCAAATAAAGATAATAATATAGTTATAGTTCCACCTAACATGATACATCTGTCCTGAATAAAACTGAAAAAACGCTAACACTTTCCTCGGAAGATCATGCAAGTCCTTGGATGATATTCACTCTTATCCTAGATATCCTGTATCTTAAATACTTTGACAACATTAATATCACTTATGTTGTATGATAAAGGTATAAGAAAAGGAAGAAATAATATATTATGTATAGGTAGCTATATAGACAGTAAAATACCCAAAAAGGCCACATGACAATCTTAACTTCCAGTTAAGCAGTCATTGTTGTGTCTCCTGGTGGAATCACTCCTCTCTTTGGAATTAAAAGCTCTAGTCAAGTAGAACACAATCATAAGGGACAAGAATTAAAATTTTTTTAGTGGATAATTAATGGATCATTAGTGAGTGGTACCACCACAATTTCAATCCCTTGATCCTGGATCCCTTGATCATGGATTGATCCTTGATCCGCAATCCATGAGGTCCTGTAATTCCTGTATGGAAGAAACAGCACCATGCATTGGATGCCAAATTACAATCATATACAGCCTCCAAATCCAAAGAGGCCAAATAGGTGTTGTGCATCCTTTTTCCTTGTAGCAGGAGCCAGATGGAACACCTTATGTTTGACCTTAGAAAAGGATATATTGAAATGCCTGACATTTTTCATGGGGAAGGCCCCTGATTGATTGATTCATTCATTGATTCATTCATTTATTCATTTATTTCCCACCCTTGGACACACAAATGTCTTACAGATAAGTCTAAAGTAGTTTCTACTCCTTGCTCACTAGGTCCAATTAGCATAATATCAATACAATTAACAAGTGTGATGTCTCCTGGAAGGGAATGTCAGTCGAGGTCCCTGAAGAGTAAACTATTATATGGGACTGCTGAATTGATAGACCCTAGGTTAGGATGACAAAGGTCTATTGCTGGCCATTCAGCTCCCAGGGCTGGTCAAGCTACGCACGCTTGAGGGCCCGGGCCCAGCTGCCTCATACACCCTGCACTCCCTGGTTTTGCCTGGAGCTCACTGTGCCTGCCCACCTCTATAGCCAGCCCTGTGGGGGACTCACGGGTGAGATCCCTAGATCTGGGTGCACCCAGAGAGGAAGCGAAGGAGCCATGAACTGCTTGCCCAGGAGGGTGGCGGCTCTGCTGCTCTGGCTGCTCGTCGAATGCACAAAGGTCAAAAAGAACTGGTGGTATTTTTTTTTTTTTGGATAAAAATCAAAATTTTCACAATGCATACCAATATTTGTAAAATGATATATAGATATGTATGCGTATATGTGCATTTGCTTACATACATGGCCACAGAACTGCTAGCATTTTAAAGTACTCTACCCCACATGCTTCATTTGATGCTCCTACATAAGCACTGTTGAGCCTCCAGATGCAGCATGCAGGCCTTCTCCAGACAGAGACTCTGGTACTTCTGGTTCCTCCTTATGATGGATGTGCTCTTCTGCAGTGGGACTGGCTTCTTCATCTGGAAGCACATGTACCCCATCACCGCTAATCCAGGAGCCAGCATTCAGCGTGTCCTACGCCAATGCAGCTCCCCAATGCCGTGCCAGGAGCCCAGCAGCCAGGATTGCCATAATACACAGATCCCAGGAGACTGTGAGGGAATCCTGCCAGGAACCCCATGGCGATGGCCTTCCAGGTCCAGCCCAGCTCACTCCAGGGAACCACGGACTACCCGTCACTCCTTCTTACTGTAACATGCCACAGCCCCAGTAAGAACAGGTGGTGAAGGCTTAGTAAGCAGGAGGTGTTGCTGGCCTGTCGCTGAGAGATAGGATCTCCCTCCTGTGTAGATTCCTTCAATAGCCTTCTCAGTCCCCTTCAATGTTTGTTTCAAGAAATCATCATCCTGTGAACCACTGAGGGCAAGTCTTTCTTTGGATGTCTTCAAAGCCAGCACAGCTCACTTTCGAGTTTCCTGTGGAGGACCAATGTTAGAATTCACACTGCATCCCCTCTGTTGTTTCTATTTCTAATGTAACCTGTGTTTTTTTGGCCGAGGTGGTGGCAGTCCCCAAGGGCTGCACGTTCCTAAGGGTTGTCAGCCCAGATCCTCAGGAGAGAGACAGAGAGGAGAGTGGCCAGGCTGAGTCAGTGTCCACAGTGTGCCTATGAAGGGTTCCAGGCACACACCACCCCACCAGGCAGGAAGTCCCTACATGGCAGGGAGCACCAGTGGCTTGGCTGCAATGAGACCTATCAACTTGTTCTCAGCCCTCCTCTTCAAGTTATATAGTGAGAGAGACATTTTTCCCAGAAGAAACCTCTCGACTTCCCTATCCCTACTCACATTGTAATGGATCCTCCTGAAGATCAGCTCCCTTCTGCACAGACAGGGCTGAGAAAGCAGAGCTCTGCACCACAGGTAGATGAGTTCCAGTGCCAGGCCTAGGCTGGGTGTCCAGAGTTACCTGAAAATCCCAAAGGAAATTAATTTAAATGAATGGAAAGTCATTTCCTTTCCCATCTACTGGAATGTTGTGTCTAAGTAGCTACTGGTTCAATTTGAACAAAAATGTTTCTCCTTTCTTTTCCTGTTGTTTAGAAGCCACTTTTACAGCATCATGTGCTTCAAGACTGGTTTCCAGGTGTGTCTTCCTGGAAGTTAAGGTTCTCTGGACTTTTCTCAGGCTTAGGGGCTACCTGCTTTCCTCCAAATGCTGATTTGCATTGTTGGCTGGTATGAACACTTCCAAAGCAGAGCTCTTCCATTCACGGTCATGTTCGGCAGGGAAACCACACCTAGACCCTATAAAGAGCAAAATAGATGTGTCCCAGCTGGAGCACAGAGAGCCAGCCACAGCGAGGGGCATGCCCATGGGTGACTGGGTTTGATCTCACCAGGTGGTACAGGAGCCTACTGAGAAAAACAGAAAGCAAAAAGGAAAATTTAATCAGAAATAAATTGAAGGTGTGTTTGGAAATGCAGACTCCTGGCCAGCCATCTAGAATTGCCAGTGAGCAGGGATGCTCAATTCCTCTAGTACTTTGTAGTGTTGATAGTGCATTCAAACCTAGTCTTAGACCTCACATCCTGTGTTGGCTAAGGGCAAAGCAGTGTAGCTGAGGCACTTAAATCCTGATATGTGTAACAACTGGAAGGAAAGAGGGGTGCTTTTTTTAAAAACAATAACAACAACAGTTTTATTGAGATATATATATGTACCATACAATCCACTGAAGGTATACAATCAGTGGCTTTTTGTATAAACACGGAGTCATGCATTTGTCACCACAATCGGTTATAGAACATTTTCATTACTCCAAAAAGAAAAACACCATACACCTTAGCAGTCACTCTTGAAACGAATCCTCTCACTGGAGGGGATTCTGCATGTTTCCATTTCCCACATGGAGGAGCTTGGTATCCAGGCACTGTCAGGGTAGAGGCTGAGGAATAGGAACAGGGCAGGGTTCACTGCTCCAGGGTTTACTCTAAAGACAAGGAATCTGGGAGCTTCCGAAGGAAGTGCTTGGGAGCAAAACAACCACCCTTGGGAACAATTTGTAAACCCAGATGCTACCCATGTCTTTGACCTTGTGTGACCTGTGAACTCCAGTCATGACTGTATTGCCTCCTCCTGACTCAGGAATTGAGACAAGGAGACAAGGCTCAGTGTTTGCTGTTTAAAATCAAGGAACAAATACATGGGTCCAAAAAGTTCATTTCTTTCTAGGCCATTTATTTTTTTGTACTTTTAACATCAGGTTCTCCCTTTACTTTTTTTCAAATTGCTGCCCCAATTGTCCAGAGCACAGCTGAATAGGCAACTGAATGTCTGTGACTAAATTTTGTTTATCTTTTTGATAGCAAAACATCTTAAGAGGCTGAATAATTCGTAAGCTCAACATTTTTATATCCCCAAATTTTTATAAGGTAGATTCTCTTTTCCCTGGAACCGTGACCACCAATTCTCACTAAATATTGAAATTCCACTTGCAGTGGTATTTCCCAGCCACTCTTGCTTCTCTGGTCCTGTTGGTGGAATTTACCCACCTCCTACAATGAGTTCCAACACTGGAGAGTCGGCGGTTGGGAGCAAATAGGAAGGAGATTTTTGTGTGCTTTCCTCAGCAACACTTGGCTCATTTCTTTCCTTTTTTCCCCTTCTCTTTTTATACTGTCCGTTTCCTATATATGCTAAACAAAAGTAAATTTGGGCAAAAAAAAGATGTATTGCAGGCCTTGACATGTATAACAACAGGCATCAAGAAAAAAAGAAATTGCCAGATTAATGGCTGCATACCGGTTACCAGAGCAGGTGTTAATTTACTCAAGCAATGATACTACCTCTGTAACAGCAGCTGCACTTGGAGTTATGACCTGGTTAAGATTACAATAATCCCTGTCATCTTCCATGATCCATCTGTTTTCTGTGGAGGCCAAACAGGAGAATTGAATGGGGATATGGAGGGAATCATCGCTCCTGCAACTTTCAAGTCGAATGGTGGCACTAATTTCTTCAAAAGTTCCAGGAAAAAGATATTGCTTTTATTTACTATTTTTCAAGCTAGAGGCAGTTTTGTTGATTTCCAGTTGGCCTTCAATGTGGTGATTCTGCTTATTGCTGAGTATGTCTATTCCAATTATGCAACCTGGAATAGGGAAATAACCACAGGATGGGTTAATGGAGCCACTGGACCCACTCTGGGACAGACACTAGCTTAAACTACATTGCTCACCTGACTTCCATAAAGCTCTAACTTATATCACAATGATGATTTGGGTCTCCAGGAATTAGGGTCAGTTCACACCTATTTTAAAGGACTAAATAAGTCTAGAATTCTTTATCAAAGAACAGCACCTCCATACCCCTCATACTATGACATTCTCCTACTGTATGTCATTATCAGAGACTGGCACTCCTTTTTTTCTGGGCTCAATCACCTCCATTTAAGCCCAACTGTTCTCTTGCCTGCTCCTGCCTGAGCCTTGGGATCTCTACTTTTATCTCATGTTTATACAAGTGATGACTTCATTAACTTTATTACTTTGGGCTCAAATTGTGCTATTAGATTTCATTTTTTCTGTTACATGGTTGTCTCAGAAGTGTTCATAATGAACTCCTATTTATGTTGTTGTTTCCTTTTCCTTTTTCCTCCCAGATTTTTTGTAAAGATCTTGTGCCATTTCTCTTGTATTAGATGAGCCCTTTTGTAACAATTTCTTTGCCTGAGATTGTTATTTTTTACCACTTAAAAAATGAAATCTCAGACACATTAGAGCTGGTCTTTCCAATATGGTGGTCACTAGTTACTATATTTGATGATTTTGATTTCAATTAAATTAAACTAAAATTTCATTTTTCACTTGTACTAGCCACATTTCAAGGAAATATATAAAATTTATATCTAAACTATATAGAATAATTATAAAACAATGCACAGACCGTTCACCAACTCATGAGAAATAGAACAATATCTATTGTACATTCTGCATGCACCACACTCATATCCCCTTCCCTCACACCCAGACATAATTAATTCCCTTACTTTTGTGATTATCAATTATTTTTTCTTTATTAAAGGTTCATCACATTTTAAGATCCTCCAAACAATTTATTGAATTACTTGGTATATCTTCTTCTTGTTGGCTTCCACTGAACCAGCAGCAGGACTCATGCCAAGAAAAAGAAATAAGGGGAGGCCCAGCCAGGACTGCCTCCAAACTGCCCCACAATGCGGTTGTTGAGATTCTCATGAAAGGCACTAAGTGCCAAGGTGACCAATCCTTAAGAATTTGCTAAGGGAAATTACAGAGAGTGCTGCTACCTTATGAGAGAAAGCAATATAGCAAGAAGTTCACTCAAGTATATCTTCATCTTGGGCAAATACTCTTCAAATTTAATAGGGCCAGGGGAAAAAGTGGCTGAATGCCAGAGGCTTGCATTCAAGTATTGGAAAAACATCTTGGTATGTGCTCTTTTGTCAAAACAAGATGCACTCTGGCTATGCAGTGTTTAAGGTAATAGCGGCTAGGGCTGGATGTGCTTCCAAAGAGTTGTGTGGAAGGATACCTGAGGTGGGGGGAGAAGCAGAGACAAGGTCAAACCTCAGACAGAAAGGAGATTCTTTATATATCATACATAATTTACCCATTAATGACTTCATGTTTTATGTCTCTCCAAGACTTGTTTATATTGTGCAAGATTAGATTTGTAATATTCTTTCATGTTGGTGTATGTAACTGTTCTTTCTCCATCCTTTAATGAACATTCTGTTTGTTTTTCTTTCTCAGGGGTAAAGACCAAAGAAACTTCACCTACAGTGTATGCAACTTGCCTCTCTTTTAAGGAAGTGACTGTGGATGTGCAAATTAGGATACCATCCTCCTCTTTGAAAAGTACACTTGCAATTCATTCTGGGACTTGCTTTCTCCTAAATCTTCTTCCACACTTATCTTTGTTCAGTTTTTACCACTAATTTATGCATCAGCACTCCAGATTTCTCTTTATGTAAGTATGGACTTTCAACTTTTTTAGTTACTTATTTCAAATTTTCCTCACTGTTTTCACTAATTCTTCAAGCCATAATATCTTAGGTAAACATTTTAAATATTAATATTATAAAAATAATACTTCCCATTATCATAGCATTTTCAAATAAGGCCCCGAATATTCTCTATATTTTTTCAGGTTCCCCAGCTGATTCCAAAGTACATCCATGTTTAACAACCACTAAACTACAGTGACTGTTTTCTACTTATCTCTAATTCTTCCTATTATTTTAATTCATAAATAATCATTTCATTATTAGAAAACACACTTCTAGTCTCAAGCATTTTAATAAGTTAGAAAATGTATATATATTCTCAAAATGTCTTCAATTTTTTTCTACATATGTGACTTATACTTCATTTGCAATAATGACCTTAAGGGTCTTCATATTCTGCACATGGATGCTCTGATTTGTCATTTCATTTAAGTTTTTCAAATAATTGGACTCTCATAGTAAACTATGCTTTGATAGAATTAGTTTTGTTTTTCTAAATATATTCTGTGACTCTAGGATGCTTTCGAGCTTGTTTCTACCAGGGGCTTTGTTCACTAGGCTGGGGGACTGTAAGTAATAATGCCACCCCCCACACACTTATTCTAGTCAATTTTCCTGCTATCAGTTTTTTTTTAATGAGGTTAGTGGGGATTGTACCTGGGACCTCATACATGCGAAGCAGTCGCTCAACCACTGAGTTAATCTGCTCCCAAACCTCATGGCAATTTTGATAAAATTCTGGCTTAATGAAAATGGATTCTATGGGTTGAAGGTTAGTCATGGCCTTATAAAATTGGAAAATATGTGTCATGTATGTTGATATTTGTTTACTGAAGTTTTTTCATATGACAGGTACAATATTAGGTACTTAACTTGAAGCATGTCATTTATTTTATATATTAGCTCTCCTTAAAAAGCTCTGTCCAGTATGCAATACTTGAATATATAGCCATAAGTTTTTCAGGTCTATAAATCAGTAGCAGGACTAGAACACAGGTCCATTTATCCTCAAATCATGATCTTAAATACCTTACTTTCTCCGGATCCTTTTATTATATGAAATTTTCCTTTGAATTATTCATTCTTTTAAGTTCCTTTATCTTCTCAAAATGGAATTCCTGTGACTTTTATTCTCTTTTTTTCATATGTTTTAAAATTGTCAAGCGTTAATTTAAATAACAAGGACATCATTTCTAAAATGGATTATTCCTTAAATCTGAAACTGTTGATATTGTAAATAACAGTGGACATGCATTTTAGAAGATTTCCCAGTGTGGTCTCTGTGACCAAACACCTAGTTAGACTGATAATAGGGTATCCTAAAGGACAATCTTAGAGCACACCATAGTGAGGGCCTCACTGAAGATTTCACACATTCAATGTATCAAGTCTCTTCTAAGTTCTCACTTTTCAACATGATAAAACCAGGGCTTGCCACACATCTGAGGAGAGTCTCAATGAAAGGTAGAGACCAGTTCAAGAATACAATAAACTGTCAAATTTTCTTGGTCTCAGAACAGTAACCTTAAAAAATAACTATTTTGTGAGAATGACGGTAGATGATAAAGTTTCTGTTATGTGGTAAGGTGAGAGATTGAGAAAAAGAAATGCATGTTTTATAAACAGAAATAAGTTCCCAAAAGTATTAGCCAATGCAGTTGGAAGCAGATAATTCTATGGAAGGAAGAATGGAGTATAAGGTTAAAGAAAGACTATTGCTATTTATCACAATGAGTATCATAAATTACATTGCATGTATAATTAGGTTAGAATATAAAATAATACAGGATGAAATCAATAAAATAGTTGGGCTGATTAATAATAGTGATTTTTATCTGCAACATCACTGAGGGAAAATTCTCCTCAACCTTGAAAACAGATTAATCTGTAAAGAAAAAGAGAAAAGAGACTCAAATCTTAAATTATTCTAATTGTTTTACCAAAACTGCATTTGTTAATTTTTAATCAGATGGAAGTAGAAGTGAAAACCTAGAGATATGCAGAAAAAGACACAGAAAGATATGAAAAGAGATAAAAGGACATATAAATACAAATATGAAAATGACCAGTGAGCAAAATATAAAAATGAATTCATTATTAACTTCAATGATTTATAAGAAATAGATCACGGCAGCTATTAATGATAATATTATGTTTTTACTATATAATATTTCAAAATTGTTCTTTTAGGGTGTTCTTTTTTTCATATTTACTATGTTTTCTTCTTTGCTTTGTTATATTTATCATTATATGTTAGTATTTTGAAATTTTGATCCATCCATTCTTAGCCATTCACTTCCCAGGTCACTCCCTGCCCCATTGATTCTCTTTAAGATAGTTGTTTTACTCAGCTCTCTCATTCTTTGGCCCCTAACTTCATTCTTTGCTCCCTTATGCATACCATGTGCCCTTTAGAAAATTGGGTGGGTTGGAAGTCAATCCATGATCAGATTCAGGAAAAGGTTAGTTCAGGAAAGAGAGAGAGGAAGCAGATTTTGGGCAGAGAACCTGCACCAGCCAAGGCTCTGCGGTCATTCACTTGTGGAATTAGAGCTACAAGGAATTTTCATGTTAGGTTTTCACTCTCAAGATCCTAGGAACAGGCATCAATGGGATTAGACTAAATCCACTTGTCCTGGGGCCTTGGAGAAGGGAGGGTTGCTGTGATTACCTCAGCCAGCTGGACGTTGGTGCAGTTCTGACCTTATGCCTGTGGACACCACCTTAAAGATCTGAACTTTGCCACTGATTTCTGATGTTAGGGCATAAAGCAGGGAAAGCTTTTCACAAGGCATTGCATAAGGAGAGCCCAGCACAGACATGAATGCACTTCTCTTACCTTCCTCTCTCACAGGTACAGAAGGCACGCTATGCTCCAGGTTGTAGCCACTCACCTCTTCCACTACACAAACACAAGTGCACACACGCACACCCTGGCTGAAACAGGCTTTCCTCCTCCCAGATGTTTCTCCTGATTCTGATTTTGGCTGTTCCTAGAAACCATGTTTTCCCTGGGAGCTTTTACAGGAATAGATTTAATGGGACAGAACCAGCAGGCTCTGCAGGTATGTGGAGAAATAGATGCGTCTACAATTATCATGGAGATCTTTAAGACACCATTATCACCATTAGACAGATTTGATTTAGAGGTATGCAAGGATATTTCAACATAAGAAAATCTTAATCAATGTAATTCACCACATTAAAAATTGACCAAAAAAAATCATCATCATCTAGATGCAGACAAATTAATTGACAAGGTACAGTTTCCTTGCTTGATAAAACACTCCAAAAGATAGGAATAGGAGGAAATTCCCTCAACAAGGTAAAGAATATTTATGAAAATCCCACAGGTAATAAACTCCACGTTGAAAGACTAAATGCTTTCCCTGTAAAATCAGGAACAAGACAAGAATGCCCTCTGTCACTGCTCTTACTTAAATTGTATTAGAAATACTTGCTAGAGCACTTAGGCAAAAAATAAAATAAAAGGAATCTCAATTTGAAATGGCTAACTGATACAACGTGTGAACAGATCTCTTAGACCTCAGAATAATTGGTTGCTTCTTATTTTGAGAATTTGCTGAGGTATTTGAAGACAGCATCCATGATGACACAGTTTTTAAATTTTTTTTGGATAACTACATTAAGAGGTGACCACAGTTGACAATACATTCCTGGTAATACAGAGATACTGGAAGCCTAATCCTGTTTGTTCAGGACTTATTTGTGACCCTGAATCAGAACAACTCCATTCCCTGAGAAATTACTGCACAAGATTTCAATGCTTGTTAAAGTTGTCCTTTGGTCATGAAGATCGAAGACAGTTCTGAACTAAAGGAGATAAGGTAATAGATGATAGGATACATACAAAGATTGTTCACCAACATTACCTTCAGTGTTTATGGTGAAATTTAGAGAAAGGAAGAATATTCCATTTACATAAATGGAAACATGCTTATTTATTATGCAATAAGATAATGCAGAACATGCAAATGGGCCCTACACCCCATACATAAACACTTTACATAAGCAATTGAAGATTTATTATGTCAAGAATATAATGTAAGTAAAAAAACAATTCTTTTCTATGGAAAGCAAAGTTTGATTTAAATTTTTATTTCTTCATATTTAAGTTCATATAGGTTCTATGTCAGGTTCTATTTTCATGAACTTATCAAAAATGAATTTCTGCCCTGAGGGAAGTTTTAAGCCCATAAATCCCTTCATCTCTTTAGCACTAGAACAAATGTCTTCTTTATGGCTTTATTCTCAAATTTGTTCAGGGCATCCTTTATGTCTTTTTTCCTCAGACTGTAGATGAAGTGCTTCAGATGGTTGTAACCACAGTGTACATCACTGAAGCTGGAGCACGTGAATAAATTATGCAAAAAAATAGAAGTGAGTTACACTCAAAGACTTGTACAATAAAATAAGGGGACAGGTGAGAGGTGAGTTGCACAGGTGGTAAATGCTTTAGATGTCCCCTGAGACAATGAGATTACCTAAATGGAGGAAATAATCTTAGATTAAGAGAAAAAGATCCCTGCAAAAATATTACACACAGCAGCCCTTTTACAAAATACTCCACTATGACATTGGTAAATTCATCAGAACAGGCAAGGTGAATGATCTGATTAAGTTCACAGAAAAAGTAAGGTGTTTCCAAATGTATGCAAATGTACAGCTTCAAATCCATTAAACTTTGTTACAATGAATATAAGACGATCTTGATCCAGCACCCCAGAACCAGGAGGACAGAGAACTAGGGGTACATGCTGACTGTGTAATGCAGGGAGTAACAGATGGCCATGACATGTTCATAGACCATCATGGCCAGGAAAATGTTGTCCAACCCTAAAAAGATTAAGAAAATGTGCATCTAGATGAGGCAGCCTGCATAGGAAATGGCTTTGCTCTGTGCTTGGATGCTCAACAGCATTTTTGGGACAGTGGTGGAGATGAAAAGAATGTCACCAGGAAAGATTAGAGAGGAAGAATTAAATGGGCTTGTGGAGCTGGGAGTCTGTGAAGGTGGCCAGGATCCCAAAGATGGTGAACAGGTATATGGACAGGAACAGCATGAAGAGAACAGGTTTTAATTCTGGATATGCTGAAAATCCCAGAAGAAGAAATTCTGAAATTCCTGTATTATTTTCTCATTCCATGTGGGGGCTCTGACTATCAGAGAAGAGAGAAGGGGCATTTGTAATTGTCATGGAACTAGATATTACTAATCCAGCAATAATGGTATAACTTATATATTACAGTCAATAAATTAAATTCTTTATTCAGTTTATAAGCTGATCCCCTTTTTGTTTTTTCTAGTGTTTTCTCTGATTAGCATTCCCTGTCCCACTGACAGTTTTTCCTCAAAAATTTATGTATCCTACAGAATTTATGAGAAAAATATTTATACATTTGATGAATATTAGTGAGTTCTGACTTTGTGTCACACATTGTCTAAGCAATACCTACAATCTGAAGATGGAGAAAGAATATACGCAAATAAGAATCAACCATTCAATATGTCAAAAAAAGACAAGTGCTAAAACAAAAAGAAATAAAGCAAAAAGAAAGATGATTGAGGGGGTATTTTTGATTGGCTGTGCAGGTGAGACAAGAAGAAAAGGGGACATTTGCATAGACACCTCCAATTTGAGAAAACAGGAACCACAAGGGGACCTGAGAAGTGTGTTTCCAGCACACTTACATCTATATAGATATAAATGAAATCAATGGCTAAAATTCATGAATAACATGTAGTTTTTTTATGAGTAATAATAAACAAGAATAAAAATACAGAGATACAGCTTAAACCGAAACAGAACCAGAACAAACAATTTGCAATGGAGAAAGTGAATGACTAATAAGCCAGCATATATTTAACTTCACCAATAAAAGAATAATTGCCAAGAAAAAGTTTTAATATACCATCTCCCTACAATTAAAATTATCAGTTTTTCATGTGATTTACTCAATGTTAAAATGTATGTATCATGTACTGATATGAAAGCATCATATCTGCCTCCAAAAGATTGGAACATTCCATCAATATACAAACACTCTCAAATGTATCTTGATTTGAAAATAAAAAAGAAATACCTTCACTTCACTGCACATACTTTCACTACTAATACCCCAATTTTCCATTCTCACATTAACTGCAAAACCCCCTGGCCAGATCATAGGCTTTCCTGGATCCACATTTCCCCTCAAATTCCTAACTCTAACTGGGCTTACATTTTTATTATTTAATATTTAACAATGACATTTGCATTGCTGAATTCAATGGAAATTTCTTTTTAAAAATGCAATATATACAAAATACATTAATTAATTAAACAAGAACAGAAACAAATGAGATCTCTCAATCCTGAACTAGACTGAAATAGTACTCAGATGAACTCAGATAAAAAAGCACTCAGCTTCCATTCAACCTGACCTTTCCTGCTGTATCTGCTTTGCTCTTCTCCTCACTTGGAGGGTTTCTTAGAGCAGGTCTACAGGTAGAAGTCCTAATTCCTCATTTAGGCTTTGATGATGGAGACTGAATCTCTGTCCCTAGACAAGACAGCAGGAAGGAGTCTGGCTTCTGTCCCCAAGCCAGAGCTAGGACTCCCAAGTAGGAGCTGGTTACTCCTACAGCAGCCCATCATAACCCTTGGGACTCTTGTCTGGAGAGAAAGAAATATGTTCTTGCTTATTGTCCATTTTCCAGAGACCAACTTATAAGCCAGATGAATCAAATTTTTATTTATCCTCCATGGACTCCTCTTCCTTCCATAGATCTAACCATCTAAAAAACATATCTTGTACTGAAAATTAACGTTTCTCCGAAGATTGAGGACCTATCTTGACTAGATTGCTTGGTTCTCAAAGCAGTGATATTGGGTGAGGATACATCCCTGTCTTTTCCTCTAGTAATTTGCTATTCTCCCCTTCAACCTAGGGCAGAACTGTGTTCATTTCCTATAAAACCAAGGACACTATACTCCTTTGATTGATGATGCCTTGCAAAAACAATTAAGAATGTCATACATATAGCACTAACTAGGACCAGTTTTATAGTCCCTCATTAAAACATGTTTATTAATTATAAGAAGTATATTTACTTCTCTTATACACTGTGGCCTGATCACACCACCTTATAGGATATGTCTCATTTAACTGTATAGCTATAACTGTCAATGGTGCTAAATTTATGTAATTATACTTATTTTTTCTATTTATTTAAACACAAAAAAAATGTTATTTAATGTTATTAATGTTTTTAACTTTTACTGTAGTAACATAAATACAACTCAAAATTTCATGCTTTTACTACTTTCAATTATCCTTTTCACTAGCAATAATTACATTCACTATATTGTGCTGCCATCACCAATGTCCTTTATGCAAAAGTTTCGTCATGTCTGTTAAGCAACATCTACCAGATCCCTTTGTCCCTGATAATCAGAAATCAACTCTTCATAAATTTGCCAAATCTGTAATTCATAGCAGCAAGGTCATAAAAATTTTGTCTTTTTGTATCTCATCATATACTAACATACTACCTTCAAGATTCATCCATGTAGTCACATGTTCCTTTTTCACAGGTCAATTACATGGTTTGTATATACCACATTGTCCTGAGGTACGGGAATGGGGATTGAACTTGTAGGAAACTGGCGCTTAATCACAGAGCCACATCAGCTTCTCTGAGCTGGTTTTTTGTTTGTTTGTTTGGGATTTGTTTTTTGTTTGTTTGTTTGTTTTTAGGAGGCACTGGGAACAAAATCTGGGACTTCCCATGTGGGAAGTAGGTGTTCATCCACTGAAGCCCCATCTGCTCCCTAATACATACATTTTTAAAAGTATTTTAAGTTACATACTATATACGTCATCCAAAATGTATAATCAATGTCTGTCAGTATAGTCAAAGAGTTGTGCAGTTATCATCACACTCAAATATAGAATATTTTCATTGAACCAAAAAGAAAATCCCCAAAACCCTTACCACCCCCTTATTGACATAAAGGATAAGTGTGTTACTTTTGCTACAACTGATGAAAGAGTATTAAAATGTTATTGTTAACTTTAGTTCCAAGTGTTCATTAGTTGTATTTTTTCCATATACCACCCTATTATTAACATGTTGTAATAGTGTCATGCATTTGTTCTAGTTCATGGAATAATATTCTTATTTGTGGTATTAAAGACTTGCATTGTACACAAGGGTTTTCACTGTTATACTGTCCCAGGTCTTTTGCTCTAGCTTTCTTTCTAGTGATGTACAAAGACCCTAAACTTCCTTTTCAACCTCAAACACACATATGATTAATGCTGTTAATTACACTCACCATAATTTGTGCTCTCAACACCTCTATCCATTTCTAAATATTTACAATCAACCTTATTACCAATTCTGCACATATTAAGCATCTGCTCCCCATTCTTTACCCTCATTCTAACCCCTGGAAAACTATATTTTAGATATTGAGTCTACGAATTGTCCTATTATAATTGGTTCATGTTAGAGAGATCATACAATATTTAACTCTTTGTGTTCGGTGTATTTCACTCAAAACAATATCTCCAGGTTCTTCCAAGTTTTCACATGCATCAGGATTTCATTCCTTCTCACAGCTGAATAATATTCCAATATTTGTAAATACCAAATATTGTTTATTCATTCATCAGATGATGGATAATTCGTTTGTTTCCATCTTATGACAATTGTTAATAATGCCACCATGAACACTGGTGTGCAGATGTCTGTACATGTCCTGCTTCCAGGTATTCTGAGTATATACTTGGTAGTGGGATGGCCAGATCATACGGCAATTCAATCCTTAGTTGAGGAACTGACAAATGTCTTCCACTGTGGCTGTGTAATTCTAAATTTCTCAAGCAATGAATAAATGTTCCTATTTCCCCACATCCTTTCCAACCCTTGCAGTTTTCTGTTTTTTGTTTTTGTTTTTGTTTTTTAATAATGGCCATTTTAGTAGGTGTGATAACGATATCTCATTGTGGTTTTAATTTGCATTTCACAAATAGCTAGTGATGTTGAGCATCTTTTCATTTGCTTTTTAGTCATTTGTATTTCTTTTTTGAAAAATGCCTGTTCAATACTTTTGCCCAGTTTTAAATTGGGTTGTTTGTCTTTTTGTCATTGAGTTATGTGATCTATTTATATATCCTACAAATTAAACCTTTATCAAACATGTGAAATGCATTCCAAATATTTTCTCCCTTTGAGTAGGCTGCCTTTTCACTTTTTTTTACCAATTCCTTTCAGTAAAATATATTTAATTTTCAGGAGGTCTCATTTATCTATACTTTCATTCAGTGCTTGTGCTTTGGGTGTAAATTCTAAGAAATCATTGCCTATCCCCAAACTTCCAGGAGTTTTTTGGTCTTGGCTCTTATATTTTGGTCACTGACATATTTTGAGTTAATTTTTGTATGAGGTCTGTGGTATGGGTCATTTTTCCTCCTTTTGTATATGGATATATAGTATGCTCTGCACCATTTGTGGAAGAGACTATTGTGCCCTGTTTGAGTGAACTTGGCAGACTTGCTAAATATGAACTGGCCTTAGAAGTGAGGGTCTATTTCTGAACTTTCAGTTTGATTCCATTTGTCAATATTTCTATCCTTGTGCAAATACCATGCTGTTTTGACCACAGTAGCTTTGTAGTATGCTTTAAGTCTGGAAGAGTGAGTCCTTCAACCTCATTCTTTTTCAGGGTGTCCTTGGCTATTTAGGGCCTCTTCCACGTCCAAATAAATATGGTAAATGGCTTTTCCATTACTGCAAATTGAGTTGTTGGACTTTTGATTGGTATTGTGTTGAATCTGTTAATCAAGTTGGGTAGAACTAACATAATATGATATTTTTTTTCTTTTAATCCATAAATGCAGAATATCTTCCATTTATTTAGCTCTTTTTTGAAATATTTAACAATGTTGTGTAGTTTTCTGAGTACAAGTTTATCCAAGGAACCTGGTCAAGTGATGTTCCTGAGTCATAAACTTGGAGTAATCTTTAATTTGAAGGATGGGATAAGGTCCAAGAAATTTAGACATGTGGAAAACCTGAGAGTCATGGAGGAGAAATCATAAAAACAGGATTCTTCTGACAAATAACACGTCCTCTTGGGTACATAAAATCAGGAATGAAATTTTCTTTCTGTTCAGACTAGTATCCCACAGGAAAATGAGGGTGCAGCATTTGGAGAATCAGGAGGAAATTTCCTAATGAGATGCTGTAGGGAACATGTAAATCTCTTCTGGGCTATTGTCCCTCAACTTGTGCAACACTAGGCTGGACAGGTCATGGTTGTCTCTCTTGGGGTCCCAAGTCCTGATAGGGGACTGATTCCTGACCACTTCCAGCTGTCTTGTATGGGGACTGAGCTTCATCACCATCATCCACTACCCAGAAAGGAGTTTGAACTTTCACTCAGACACTTTCTGCTCAGAAATGCAATCAATGTGAGTCAGAGAGCCCAGAAAATGCTGTAGGAAAGGATAAGGGAGAATTGAAGGTTTGACATATTATCTGTAGTCATTGGAGAGCCAGTCCTGGCTCAGCCAGAGCCAAAACATCATCATGCTTGTTCTCCTATTTGCTTAATTATTTAATATATTTATGTATTATAGTAAATTTACTCTACATCTCTCATTAACTTACTAAGGAATGCAGCAAGTTTTGATTTATAAAAATAAGTTACATTCTTATTTTATTTTTAATCATAATGATAAATAGTGGCATGTTCTCTAAATAAAAATATATCCAATTTTAAACATATAACTTTTTTTTTGTATTTTGCAGATTTAATCTCTTCTAACATAGAAGAGAAGAGATTTTTGCATGCTATAAATTTTTATTGATATTATATATAAAACTATCAGTGGTGTTATGTATTGTTAGCCCCATTATAACTGCTAATTTTTATAGAGTCCTTTTTTGGATAAATTATATTCCTAAAAGGGAGAATTAAATTCTTCTTAAAAATTCTTTTTATGACCCTGTCTCTATTTTGTTTTAAAACACTAATATATCATATATATTAATCAAGTATAATTAAAAATTTATTGATAAACATATTTATTGCTAAATGTCTTATATAGAGTTTTTGATGTCTTCAAGAATTGCAATAAAATCTTGCAAAATATTTTTTTAAAAGGAGGTATCCATTAGACTCAGCAAGCAGGGGTCACTGCTAACAAGTAATGGAACTGGATGTCCAGTTAGAAGAGGGAATGGGATTGTAAAATGTTCTAGGAAAATTAAAACATCTCTCCAAGAAGCTTTGCATTTCAGGGGATTAGGGAAATGGGGTAACAGACTGGAGGGATGTACAGTAAAGTGAGGGCATTTCATTTTATTTTTTAAAGTAAGGTGTACAGGAGCATGTTTCTGTGTTGTTGGTGGAGATGCAGTCCAATGGAAGAAGATTTTACATTGCTATAGCAGTTCCTGAGACATACACTCTCACGTTGGGTTTTCACATGAAAAATGGTAATTTTTATTTATTGGATTGAAAGGGATATACTAAAATTTTAACCAGCAAATATCCCTTTGTTGGTAATGTTCAATAGGCCTTCTTAGGTTTCATGCATTTCTCTGTTGCATAATTTTGTTCTCCTTTTTGCTTATGTATTTTTGCGTCCAAATTCTTATTCTTGTTTATAATTTCATTTTGTGGAACATGATCTGCACGTTTTCTCACCAACATTTTAGTCAGCCTTTTTGGTCTTTTATCCTTTTATAGACGTACTTGAAGGAATGTGCATAAGTTTATAAATTCTGCATAATCAAATAAATCAGTGTTACATATTTTATTCCTACAACTGCTTTTCAGTCTAGAAAAGTCTTGTTTGTCCAAGTTGTAAATCTTGCTTTAAATATATTGCCATCTCTTTTCACATCTCACTTTCCTTCATTGTTTCTTTACCTTTTATAGTTACATGAATTTTTACAAGTTGCATTAACTCTACATTCTTATGGAAGGCATTCATTACCATTCAAGTACCCATTATTTTTAATCTAACTTTTAGTATATTTGAATCCATAAATTTTATATGGGATGAAATTGTGACCTTTGATACTGCTTTCTCCCTGCTTTAAAAATGCATATTTGTATATACTTATTTTTATCCTCAAATATTTATTTAATTATAAATATATTTTGATATTTTAAAATATTTACTTTCTGTGTTGTTTTTAGAAGTTACTTTTTGATATAACATTCATTACTTTCTAATGAAAAGTATATTAGTCCTACATATAGGTTCTCATCTTCATATTCAGAAAACATATTCATCAAATGTTGTCACATGTATTTAATAGTTCCCTGCTTCTTCTCATTCATCACTTCCAATATCTGTGAAGCTACCTTCTGTCATTCATTTACAAAGCATATGTTTATTCTGTTTCATTATATATATATATATTTTTATTTTTTAATGATACTTAGATTACATAAATCTTATATAAAAAATATAGGGGACACCCATATGCCTTGCTCGCTACCCCTCCCAAATTGTTCCACATTAAGGATATCCTTCATTAGTGTGGTATATTTGTTAAAATTGATGAACACATTTTGGAGCATTGCCAGTAAGCATAGATTATAGCTTAAATTGTAATTTACACACTCTCCAGCACAATTTTGTAAGTTATGACAAGATATATAATAGCTTGTACCTGTCATTGCAAAATCATTCAGGACAATTCCCAAGTCCTGAGAATGCCCCCATATTACACCTATGTTTTCTCACCCTTCCCTCAGAACTTCCATTGTCCTGTGCCTACACATCAATGATAACACTTCTTCCATTGCTAGAAGCACAATAATTCTATAGTAGAATAACAGTAAGTCTACTCTAGTCCATTGTTCACTCTCCAATCCTGAGGATTCTGGGATGGTGATGGCCACTCCACCTCTAATTGAGAGAGGGCTTAGAACCCATGGGGCAGATGGATGGGACTATCTTGCTTGCAGTTGCAGACTCTCTCAATTCCTTGGGAGGGTCATCATCTCCTTATTAGCTGTCCTGGGTGAGTCCAATGAACTAGAGAGTAGGTGTTGAAACTCTGTTGAGTTTCAGGGCACAACTTGTACATGGACAGCCCAAAGATTAACATCTCTTGGACAAAGAACCAAACCCCTGAGCTGTCTCCTCTGCCTATAGTATCTGCATATGTCCAGAGCTCTCAGGGGTCCCTATTTGAGGCAATATTTACTTTGATAGTAAAAAACATCCTGCTGGTATGTGCATAAGCATAATTTCTGGAATGACCTACCGACTTACTTGGAAGTCTCTTAGCCATATAAATTCATTTGTCTTTACCCATGACTACTTTTGGTCAAGGTCTTTTACAGTTTCTTTTATAAACCAGGCACCAACTGATCTGGCTTACTGGAATAAAATTTAGAACATTGGATCACGCTTCAAGGCACTCAGTCTATCAGGGAGAAAAATGCCTGGAGTTTAACAAATGTAACACAAAAAGATGGTCTCCACCATACAAATTAGGTGCATGTAAGGATATATCATTGTCATAATGGAATAGTAAAGATAAGTTTTAGAAAGGAAATAACTCAAGGTTAACCTGAATGGATTTTGGAGTTTCCAGAAGGAAAGGGAGTGAAAAAATTATAAATGGAACCATTAAAGGGACCTATACAGAGGGAAGAACCTATATAAATGCTCATAGTATGGAAACTATGGAGATCTGTCAAAGGTGCCAGTCAGGTTCCAGATCTTGGAGATCAATGTCCATGAGGGCAACCCACAGAGTGAGGGGACTCTAGTAGATTGGCCAGGGAGGGTCAAGCTTGCATTGTAACTGTGACATTTGACTTCATTGTCCAGTTGTAAATCATAGTCATTTATATGTTGTCGAATTTGAAGATAACGTTTGTCATGTAGAATTATCCCTCTGGGTCAATGGGAATATCAGCTGTTCTCATTGAACACAGGGTTGCTCAATTTGTAAATGCTGGGAGACATGTGAAGAAAATGAATAGGAACATGTTATTGAGACAGGTAGTTGAAGAAAGAATGGGAAATTTGAAGTATAAGAAAAAACAGCCTCATATCATCCCCAATTAAAGCCATTCATTTTCTGACAGTAAAAACTATATTTCTCAACATTCCTAGGATTGTGGAAGCCATAATACCTAATTTGTCAAAAAAGATATTAAGTCTTAGATTAGTTTGCTTCCTGTCACAGTTCATCATATAATATGTGGTTATTAGGGATTCAAAGCCAAGTTTATTTCATTACAATATTTTTACTTTTAAAGTCATTTAAAAACACTGTTATTGTAAAAAAATTCCAAACATTTGTCAATACTTGAATTTTCTTTTATGAAATGTTGGTGTATTACATTTTCTCGTTTTACTCTTGGGTTGTGCAGTCTTAATGGCCTGAAACTGTAAAAAGAGATCACTGTGATTGTCCTTTGATGTTTTATTTGTCTTTCTGGGCATCCAGAGAATAGAACTTGGATTGGAATGTAGCCAAAACCAAATAAGGTTTTCATCATCATAGTCTCTGCAATTAGATCTGACCTGAAAACTTTTCCTTATCTCCATGTTCATTTCATTGCTCTCTGTCTCCCTTTGATTACTGAGCAGATTTTATGTTTTTTAAACACATTTCAGAAAATGTCCACAACAAAATGAAGTCCATTGTTTACATGTTCTCAGGATGTATGGCATTTGGAATTCCAGATACCATTTTTAACCGTATTGGGAAAAGGCAATCTGATGCTGTGAGCTTGCTTTGTATTCACTCCTAACCAAATCATGAGGCTGGAGTTGAGAAGAACATAGTGATACCACACCCCAGGAATCCATTGTATGTTCTTTTTTCATTGTGTGAGGGTGGGTTTGTGTTTAAATGATGTATTAGAAATTGTAGAGAAGAGATAAATGATCTCATAAATTCCTGTGGGAATGTTATCTAATACAGAATCTCAGTGCAAACCTATAGATAGAAATAGGGGTGGCTTTTCGAGGGAAAGCATTGCAAACAATTTAATAAAGTGCAAAAAGTACAACATGTGCATGTGCAACTCCCTGAGTCTTGAAGTTTCAGCATCAGCGAGTCCAATATGTTTTTCATTATCTCCGAAATCATTGCTGACCACTCTCACTCTTCCTCATCCCACTGCCACACAGGCTTCCTTGGTGGCCTTTAATTCTGAAACAAGTCTTGTCCTTAGGGCCTTTGACCTAGGCATTCCTTCATTTGGGCACTCACCTCCCCTGGTTTCCCTTTGGCTCCAACATTCTCTTCCTTGAAAAAATGGTATCTTACCTGCTGGTTTCACTTGAAAACCCAATAAAACATAGCACGCATGCGCTATTGACTCACTCTTTTTAACTTGTGTTTTTCCCTTTTAGCAGTTGTCACTATCTGACATATGATAATTTATTTGTTTATACTCTTTATCCATGAGTAGCTTTCAGGCTTTCCTGTTTCACACTTTATGGCCATTACCTAGGCACAATCTGGCACTATTTTGACACTTGATATAAATTTTACAAATAAATGAATAGTTTTCTTTTAAAAATCTTAGAACACATGACACTTATAAGAATATTCTATAAATGGGGCCTGAATTACTAATCAAGGATGGTCAAAGAGTTCACCTAAAGGGAAAGAGTTTGATCATCAAAATGTGGAAAATACTTTTTTGAGTGCAAATTTAAAATAGACAGTTTATTAAAGACTAATTTTTTGAAAAGTAGTCATGATATTTTTTCTGATTCTTTGTAGTAACTTCACACACATAGAATCAGGAAATAAAACACAAAGTTTGGAATTTCTTCTCCTTGGATTTTCAGAGGATCTAGAAGTGCAGCCCCTCAATTTTGCTATATACCTGGTCATCTTCACTGGGAAATTGCTCACCATCCTGGCCACCATCTGTGACTCCCACCTCCCCACACCCAAGTATGTAATCCTTTCCAGCCTGTCATTTTGTGACATCTGTTCCACCTCTACCATTGTCCCAAAGATGCTGGTAGATATGGACAGAGAACACAGTCATAAGCTATACAGGCTGCCTCACCAGATGAACATTTTTTTTGCTCTTTGTAGCATTGGTTGACTTCTTCCTGGCTATGATGGCCTATGACTGCTTCATGGCTGTCTGTCACCCTTGCACTACATGATCATCATGAACCCAAGAATCTTTCTTCTGCTGGTTTTGGGGACCTGGTTAATAAGTGCTCTGAATTCTTTATTACAAACCATAATGGTGTTGCAGCAGTCCTTTTGTATATAATTAGAAATCCCCCCAGGTTTTCTATGAACTTAATCAAATAGTTCAGCTTTCTTCTTCTGACACCTTCATCAATGACATTGTAGTCTATTGCACAGCTGGGATCTTGGTTGGGGGTCCTGTTGACAGGATTCTTTTCTAAAACTCTAAGATTATTTCCTCCATACTTGCAATCTCATCATCTTAAGGAACATATAAAATATTTTCCACCTGTGCATCCTCACAGGGGTCTCCTTATTTTGTTGTACCAGCATAGGAGTTTACCTTATTCCTGCTGATGTGCACAACACACATTCAAATGCAGCAGCCTCAGTGATATACACTGTTGTCATACCCATGCTGAACCCCTTCACCTGCAGTCTCAGGAATAAAAATATAAAGGGGCCTCTGAAGAGATTCTTAGGAAACAAAGCCATGAAAGTATCATTGTTCCTATAGAGGAAGTAGTACACATGATTACAGGATGCAGATGACTAGGGCTCAAAGTTATAATTATTTGAAAAATTCACGGTACTAGACCTTACATTCTGGTAAGATATGTCCTTAAATATAATGAAGTAAAACTTGAAATCACATACTGTATTACCATAAAAAGGATTTTTCTGATGATTTATATCTATACATTGAATAAGGAAATCTTCGTGTATATGTGTTGTTATGCTTGTACATTGGGATTCAGGACTGGATTTCATGGTCTATATTATGCCAATGGATAATAAATATGACTCCATTCCTCTAAACAAATTATTTGCTCTTTTTCTATAATCATCATAAATGTAAAACAAGTCATGTATTTTTCAGAAAAAAATGAAAAATCCATGTATTTTTTCTCTCCTCAAACTTTTAAATCACCTATATGTTCAAAACTCCCTTCAATTCTCATGAACAAATTTTGACTTATAAAAGAAGTTGAACTCATTCCAAAAATGCTTCCTGGAGTGTTTTGGTTCAAGGCCATGAATTATTCCTACAAAAACTGGTATTTTCCTCATGTCTTTTGGTTTCCTGCAAATAACATTCAGTGGTAGTCAGTTTTAGTGCAGTTCTCTAAAATAAACTTGGATAACAGAGTGATCCTGAATGCTTTTTCAACTGTCAGAGTGAATGCTAAATCATAACAAGCAGTAGATTATTCTCAATGCCTTCAGTTCTTTTCTCATTTATTATTCTATTAGTTGGTAATGATAACATAACAAACACTCTCAAAAGTAAATAGAGGAGGGGGAGGGAGTGGGGCATAAGGGAATCCCATATATTTTTTTGTAATATTTATGAAATCTAAAGCTTCTTTAAAAATAAAAAAATTAAAAAGAGAAAGTATAATGTCACTATAATGAGACTATAACAATAAGTTTCAAACTTCAAGAAAAAGTAAATAGATTTTGATAATAATTTATTATTGCAGCTAAATCTGTAGAGTGGAGATATTTGGATATCTGCAATGCTACTCATTGCAGTGTAGCCAGCTGTTTATCAGCCATGGAAGCTGTGCTGCTCTTGGATGAGCTACCTCACATTTTGGGGATTAGATGTCTATACGCTGTTCTAGTGTGACCTTGACTGAGAAAATAAGGTTTCCTCTACATGTCCACTAATCCTATAACTGGTTATCCTGGAGGTGTTCACAAGGCTGAGGTAGAGGTCCAAAGAAATGCAGCAGAAACACACCGAGGAAGCTTGAAGCAAACTGTCATTTCCATCATATTCTCTTGGCCAAAGCAATTTAAACACTTTAAGTACAGTTTAGAATCAAAGGTGGATACATAGAATCCACCTCTTGATAGGGGGAACTGCACTGTTTAATTGAAAACACATGGATTCAGAGAAATGCCATCTCTACAAGCAGTCTCCCCCAAGCATTAATTTCAGTTCAATTCAATAATGTTTTATTGATACACTTAAAATCCAAATGACATCTTCCACTTTTGCCCTCATCAACATTGTTAAATAACTGGAGAAGAGAGTGAGAGTCAAACCATACATTTCATAAGCAGCCATGGAGTTTCTCTTCCAAACCATCATGGCTTCCCCAACTGTAAATATTCCTTACTTGCCCCTCACCTCCAGATCACCA
>JAQZBX010020224.1:0-33197 GCA_029593785.1 Cabassous unicinctus
TAAAGAAAACTCTTAAGACTAGAAAAGAATTATTTCAGATGAAAGCCTTGAAATGTAACAAGGAATAAAGAACCCTGGATAGAGTAAATATGTGAGGAAACATAAAGCAATTCAACTATTCATAACATTAATTATAATATTTTATGGGGTTTATAACATATATAGAAGTAAAATATATGAGTAAAGGGATTTAAACAATTGATTATATTAGTGCAGTGTTCCGGACATAGTAAAAAGTATTAATTTAAGACTATAATAAATCAAGCATGCGTATTTTAATCACCTGAAGAATTACTTAAGAGTATATAACTTAAAATCTACTTATTTTACTAAATCTATGAATAAAAATACTTGAATAATCTAAAAGAAAGCAAGAACGAAGGAATAAAGGAAAAAAGAACAGATAAAGAGAAATAGAAAACAGTCTATCAGCAAAAAATTTAAAGACTTCAATAGTATGGAGAAAACACTCCCAGAAAGTATAAACAAAGTACATTTTAAGCATTCTCTACACTTCCCAGTGAAAAACCTTTTCCTTAAAACAAGTGAAAGCTACACAATCATCTCACCATTGCCTTTTTTTTTAATTTCAGATATTTTATTAGAGTAAACCTGCTAGGTGAACACATGATAATATATATATACAGCCCTATTTAAGAGTGATTAGCTCCAGAAAATTACTACCATTACCTTTTTAAGAAATTCTTTCTGGCTTCTCTCTGGGGGGCCAATTTACCCTAAACTATAGGAAAACTGGGTAGAAGAAATGATGCTACACCAAGGACTCTTGAGAGAGTTACAAACCAGCCCAAGGGGGGTCTGAAGACTTCACAATACTCTCCAAAATGTGACTTTAATTATGCCCCTTGAGAGTCTCAATACACTCCCTTATCCTTCCTTTATCTGTACCCCCTTTTTGAACTCTCATGAGGTTCCTACTTCAGTGCTTTCAGCTACTGGGCAGCAAAAGTAATGAGTATATAAAACTCACCTGAGAAACTTTCTCTGCTGGGTCAGAGGTCAAAGGTCCAGGTATCTGGGGGTGATTGCGGTCTATTATGTGGCCCTTGATGAAAACCCCAAACTGTCCATTGAGGCCCACACCACAGGGGCTGATTATAAAGCCGTGCTTCTTTCCCTGGCTAGCACTACTGCCCAAGAGAAGTATTCTTTTGCTCTAACTATTGCTTTTGAGCTCCCCAGGAAGGGAGGAAAGAGAGTTTTAGCAGTTGGCTCTGTATCTTCTGGGATTCTCAGGGTTCAGATCCCTAGGATTTGCTTCCACGCAAGGAAAAGAGAGGCATTCATGAGGAGATACAGACTCTCTTCATTCCCAGCTGTACACATACTTAGCCCTAACATGAAGGGTAAGTAACTTTTCTCCTTATCTCACCTTCACTGGATTTTTCTAAGACAGCCGATGTCAGCTCCAGTGGAAACCCTTTTTAATAATGATAAATTTTTCAATCTTTTGTGGGTTTTATGTTTCTGGATATGCATTTTCATCAGCAATATCCCCCCAAAACATGACAAGTTATGCTGTAATGGGCTGCTGACTCAGCTACCCAGATATTCCTCAGCTTACCAAACCCTTAAACCTTCTTGCCTAAAAAATCACAAAGAAAGGCTTCATTATTCATAAATTGGATAAATTACATACTTTGGTATTAGAAAACTGTTTCGTGTGGTGCTTAATAATTCACTTTCTATAATGTCCCAGTTAAATACAATGTATTCCCATTTACTTTTATGAGTATCTCAGGTAATGTAATGACCTTCCTTTAATCATTTATTTTCTGCATCTTGAATTGTGAACACTACTGTGTTTTTTGTATCTTCTTCCTTTATATCATGTCAAACTGCATGTCTTTAAGTGATGGAATATCCGCAAAGGTTGGTAAAAATAAATCTGAGCAGTCAGAGAGCCAGCTGCCCACAGCTTTGCTGTGTGATAGAGTGGAACATTTTTATTCAGGCTATTACGTTCACCTAAAATCATTGTTTTTCATTTAGGTTTAAAAGTGATTATCTAAATATTATCCCAGTTACTGTGTAATCATATTTGTTAGTAGTAGCATTATTAACAATAACAGCTACGAATTTTTTGCAGATATTAGTATATTCCAGGCACCAGCCTAAGCATAGGTATTATATGTATTAATACATATATGTAACACTATTTTCGCAAGAACTCTGTAGGATAGGTGTTAACTTTCCCATGGGCACACAGTACATCACACAATATTTGAACCCAAATCAATTTGACTTTATCATTTATTTTCCTTTAATATATGACAGAACTGCTGAGTTAAGTACTACTGAATTGAGTCCATCAGTTGTGAACCTGACCAGGCTCTGGTATGTCATACCATAGATTGACAGAGTGGGTATTCTCTTTCTTCATCACCAAACCATATGCTTTCCTTCTACAAATATATTCTCAATTCTTCCTAAAGAGCAGCCCATTTTTATCTGGGTTATATGTGTGATTGCTACACAACACTACTCAACCATCCAATCAAGGAAAGCTTTTACTTTGATCTCTTATGTGCTCTATACAGACTTGAAAAACATTTGGGAGAGAAAATCAATGTGATTTGTTGATTGATTGCATATGGGAGGTGATAGAATTAGAAAGTACCTCGAATGACTTCCGAGTTTCTGGCTTTAGCAAACTGCTAAATAGATTGGTGGATGGAGTCAGCCATTCACCAAAAAGCAAGTACAGAAGGGACAACCCTTGCCAAGGGAAAGATGGAATAAGAAGAATAAGTACTGAGAAGAATAGGGATTTTAGAGATGAAAATACAAAAGAGGGTAAATGATTGGAGAGGCTTACATTTAGAGTGGATGCTCAAAGATTAAAGAGATATGTAGAACACACTATGGAAATGGTAAACAGGGAATTTACCTTATCTGTAACAGGGTTTTGCCTTGCTAGCTTCATGTATGAAAGGTATCAAAAGAATATCTAAAATCTTTACCATCAAAAACTAGGGTGCTCTAGAATGACTAATCTAATCACTAATTTTTTTAGTCATTAAAAGTTCACTTTACAGTTTATATGTACTAAGATATATGATAGTTATGTTACAGTATTGATTATAATAACAAAACATTGATAATCTAAATCCATCATTAGGGATTGATTAAATCTGTAGACTAGAAAACAATTAGCCACCGAATTGATTTTTATTTTTTATTACAGAAGTTGTAGGTTTACAGAAAAATCATGCTTGAAGTACAGAGTTCCCATATACAACCCTATTATTAACACCTTGCAAATGTGGTACATTTGTTACTATTGATGAAAGAACATTTTTTAAATTGTACTATTAACTATAGTCCATCATTCACTGTTTGTGTTGTTCAGTCCTATGGGTTTTTTTTTTTATTTTTATTCTAGTAACATATACACAACCAAAATTTCTCCTTTTAATAACCTTCAAATATGTAATTCAGTGTTGTAACTATGTTCACACTGTTGTGCTTTTCTCATGATGCAGGCACAGAATTGATTTTATAGAGCTATATTTTTGGCATGAAAAGAAGACAAAATTTTGTTAAAACCTGTTATAAAACAGTGCATTTTGAAAAAAGCTATTTTTTAAGAAGGGAGGAAAGCAATACTACAAAGAGTTAAAAATTATTTTCTATGGGAAGTGGGATTATTTTTGTTTTTGTTTTGTCCATTTCTATATTTTTATGTTCTTAATTATCCAAAAGAAGTGTTTCTATTTAGAAAAAGTAAATTTTAATCATTTATCATTCATAAATTGAAATAAGCCATAAGCATTTTAGATTTAAAATCTTGTACTGAATAACAATAATTAATAAATATCCTGACATTTGGACATTTGTTGCATATTTTTTACATATATATTTTGTGTAATAAAAAAATGAAAGAAAATAAAATATCATTTGTGCTAAGCAAGAAGAATTGGCCTTTAGTGACATTTAGAGATATGCTATCTTTGCTTACTTGTTGGTTTGCTGTTTGATTTTTGATAATTAACCTTTTTGAGCTTAATAAGATTCTCAGTTTCCTGCAGGTGGGATTGCAGTCAGAAAAGTGGAAACCTATCATCTGTTATATGTGGCTAGCACAAAAATGAATTCTTGTAAGTAGCTGAATCATATTTTTTAAACAAATTGTTTTTAATGAAAGATTTTTTATAAAATGATTTAAAACACTGCATTTGTTTAACATAGTGGAGATTCAGTTGACAAATTAGGAGAGTTTAAAATAAAAACTTAAATTCAATTCAAAGAATATTACAGGTTAGCTATTAACTCTCTACTATCTAGAAAATTATTATTATGACTTTCATTTTGGTTTCTATGCTGAGACTTATAATTCACTAATATGTTATGAGAAAAAATTATTCTGCTGTGAATGAACCAGAGAATCATGTGAATAATGGCCATTCACAGCTCTACAGTGTCAAAGTAAGCCAAGTACTTTCTTTTGGTGAAAGACATAAAATTTTTTTTAAAGTATTCCTAAGTCTTACGCAAAAAATTAACTCAAGTTAAAAGCTATTCTATCAGAAATAAATAACAATGGATAGGAAAAAGAAATACAAACTGAAACCACTTTGCTGCCTTTCATAGAAATGAGAGTGATGCTTTTGAGCTTTCAAACTTTCAAAGGGATTTTTTTCTCTCACCATTGTTATATCGTTATATAACAGAGTAAAATAAAGATTCCATTGTTATGAACTCAAATTTATTGAAATTTAGTATCACTAGGATCATTGACTGTTGGCGGTTAAATAAGAGCAAGAAGACAATGGGTGGGTTCCAAACTAATTGCCAAATGGCCAGCATAAGAACCTTGCATACGGTTCCCGCAGATTTCTCAGGAAGCTAAACAACTTGCATAATGATGTCCTCTGTCTTCTCTGCAGCCCTGGCATTCATGAACAATTCAGAGACAAGCACTGTGACTGAGTTTGTCCTCCTAGGCTTCCCTGGTTGTCAGGAGATGCAAATTTTCCTCTTCTCATTGTTCTTTGGAGTCTATATATTTACTATGATGGGAAATGGAACCATTGTCTGTGCTGTGAAATGGGACCAACGGCTCCATACCCCAATGTATATTCTCCTAGGGAATTTTGCTTTCCTTGAAATTTGGTACATTACCTCCACTGTGCCCAGTATGCTGGTAAATTTCCTATCAGAGACAAAAACCATCCCTTTTGTTGGCTGTTTCCTCCAGTTCTATTTTTTCACTTCCTTTGGTACAACTGAAGCGTATTTCCTCTGTATCATGGCATATGATCGCTACCTTGCAATCTGCCGCCCATTGCACTACCCAACCATCATGACCCCAAGATTCTGCTATATCTTGATGTCTCTTTGCTGGGTGCTTGGGTTCCTTAGCTACTCTGTCTCCACTGTGCAACTCTCTCAATTGCCTTTCTGTGGTCCCAATATCATCGATCACTTTGTATGTGACATGGAACCACTGATGGCTCTGTCTTGTGCCCCAGCTCCTGTCACAGAGATTGTCTTCTATATCCTGAGCTCCCTTATTATCATCCTCACACTTCTGTACATCCTTGGATCCTATACCCTTCTACTGATAGCTGTGTTAAAAGTCCCCTCAGCAGCTGGCCGAAGGAAGACCTTTTCCACCTGTGGATCACATTTGACCGTGGTGTGTTTATTCTTTGGAGCCCTCTTAGCAATGTATGTGAGCCCCACATCTGATAACCCAGCTGCAATTCAGAAGATTATGACTTTATTCTATTCTGTAGTGACTCCCTTCTTAAACCCCATGATTTACAGCTTACGAAACAAGGACATGAAGGCTGCATTGAAGAAAGTCTTGAGGATAGAATGAACATAAAGTAATTGACATGAGATCAAGCAGACCACTGTCCATATATAAAAGATCAATTAAGAAAGACGTGATTTTCTGCTGCTATTTCTCTAACGTACACTTTAAAGAAGATATTTTCTCAGTGGGGTCCTTCACTGTTTAATTCCTCAACTAATCTAGCAGAGTAAACTATAACCTACTCATGTTACATTCCAAATGTAACAGCTACATTTTCAACATGGGTGACTCCAGTAAATAGTGATATGAGGGCATTATATCTGTGATATCTTACACTGTTTTAGTTTTTATTACTAGGGGATAGGAGTCAAAAGTAGAAGAAGAACAGTTATCCCAGATCATTGGTATACTCAAGACATTGGTATATTCAAGACATTTCTTAAGACAAGCCAATATTTTAAAAAGGCAATAAAGAATTGATTTTAAATGTCTAATGGATACAAACCTAAAATATTTAGTAACAGAACAACTTTCTTTTATTCTTGATGGCTGAGTATTCCAGACCAGGGACAGACTAAGCGTTTCATGCTTACATATATGTTATATGTTTTAACATCAGGTAAAAGTAGTCATTCTTTCATTCAACAAATATTTATTGAGCACCTACTATGATCTAGGCCATTTTCTAGGCACTAGAGATGCACTGTGACCAATACACTCAAGAAACACTACCCACATGGAGTTTACATTCTAGTGGGGAAAGATAAACAACAAACAGATAAGTAAATATATACAGCATGTGCAATGGTGGTAAGTGCCATGGAGAAAGGGGGGAAAGGATAGGAAGTTTAGGAGGGAGGGATGAAATTTTAAACAGGGTAATCAGGAAAGTATACACTGAGAAGGCAACACTTAAGCACATACATAAAGGAGATGAAGGAGTACGTTATGTAAACACCTGAGGAGAGAGCATTCCAAGCACAGGGAATCTAAAAGATCCTGAGACAGGAGTATATTTAAGTAAGAGCAAGGATGTTGGGTGGGCTGGAGTAGAGGGGATAAGGGAGAGAGTATTGGAAATAAAATCCAAGAAAGTGAACAGGGGCCAGATTGTACAGTCTTGTAAACCATTGTAAGAACTTCTATTTCTGTGTGAGACCTTTGGAGGGGTTTGAGCAGAGGAATAACATAATCATATCTACATTATACAAAATACAACCCCTGGCTGTGTTCCCAAGAATAGTCTGCAAGGGGGTAATGGCTGAAGCCAAAGACCATTTAGGAAATTACCATGGGATTGAATCTGAGATGGAAACAACATAAGACCTTTAACTTGCACACATATATTATCATTCTATTTTGCTATTATTTTTACTGTAAAATTGACTAAGTCCAAATGTCCTGCTAGCAAGATTGGACAAAATGTCAATAATTATGGAAGATGAACATAACATAATAATTTTACAATTTATATCTATTCTAAAAAAATAAATAAATAAATCTATTCTAGTTTAAGTCCACTAAAATTAAAACATGAAACTGTGCAATTAGGAAGGATTTCAAAGAGAAATTTGGTATAAACAAAGCTTTCATGTGTATATGGCTCACATTTTAACCAGATCTATTCCTTGAGTGCCCAAGCAATAAATCCAATTAAATACCCTCTCCTTCATGATTTTTATCATTTTTTAAAATCGTGTGACCCATATACATGGTATTTCTGATCATGATGAGTTCTACTGTAGAAACATCCTAGATGACTCTGACCCAGAGGTTGAGTAATTATTCCTAAAGACTGTTCCTACTTTTCAAGAAGTTTCCATCTGATGCAGGGTGAAGCTGGGCACAGTAGCTTAGCCTTCAGCAATAGCCTAAATGTAAAAGTTAGGTATAAATATATAATAGAGTTGTCTAATTTTGTTTTTTCTACAAAATACGCTCTCTGTTAGAATAGCAGTATGAAACGTATATAAAAAGCATTGCGAATATTCTCGCTAACCTGATTTTGTGATAATCAGGGTAGGCTAAACATTCGGTATATTAGAAACCATGCATGTGTCCCCAGTCCTAAATTTTCTCCCTAGGTCTGGTTTTAAAATGCTGGTGATAAACTAAGCCTGATTTATTACATGACCATCCTGTTTGGGAAAAAAACTATAACTTTGGGTATCTTTGATCAACCTTAAGAGATATAGCAGGGGCACAGATGTGGCTCGGGTGGTTGGGTATCCATCTCCCATATGGAGGGACCTGGGTTCAATCCCTGGGACCTCCCGGTAAAAATTTTAAAAAGAGAAATATAGAAGGCGTGTGTGCCACCAGGCCCAGTGCGCCGCCCATCCCCGCAATCAGGTGAGCCGTCACGCCCCATCCGCAAGTGCTCCATCAGTCCCCACGAGCCACACGGCCAGATGGTTACATAACAGGAGAGTGACACAAGGGATATCCAAGACAAGATGCACCAAAAAAACAGGAACTAAGGTGGCATAGGTGGTAGGACGCCTCTCTCCCACATCGGAGGTTCTGAGGATCGAATCCCAGTGAAGACAGGAGGAGAAGGATGAGAAGAGAGGGCAGGAAACAGACACAGAGAGTTGCCCAGTGAATGGACACAGAAACAGCAAAAACAGGGAGGGGGGTAAAAATAGATAAAAGTAAATAAATCCTTTAAAAAATGTATAGGGGAGGAAGATACGGACTACAGTTAGTAGTAATACTTGGACCATGCTCTTTCATGATATGTTAACAAATGTTTCACAACAATGCAAGGTGTTTGTGGGGGAGGGGGTGATGTATGGGAGCCCTGTATGATGTTATGCATGTTTGTTTTGTAAGTTCACTATGTTTACTGAAAACTTATAGTTTATGTATGTTCATGTATGAATGATATACTTCAATAAATTATTTAAATAAAAAAATAAAATAAAATAAAAAGAATTGCAATATTTCAAGTTCTACTCTTTCATTCTACTTGTCCTACATAATGACCCAAAAAAGGCACACTCAACAAAACTATGAAACTTGATAAAGTTTCCTTTAGAATACCCAATATCTCCACCTCATTCTATTCTTGCTTCCCCACCCTACTCTTTAGCTGCCTAGTATCCTCTGGCTCCCTTCCCACTGCAAATTAAGAAAGGACTTTCTGTCATCATTTACACATTTTACTGAAAGCCTTTCTGCCAGTGTGTCAACTTCTTGGGTATTTGCATTTTAAACTCTTATTTCTAGGTGTCAAATTAAAAATGTATTTCTTTTCAAAGGAATTTATATCTGTAACCTGTCCTTGAGGATATATAATTGGGAAGGGGGGAAAAGTCAGGGAGTTCAGTTGCCCCAGAGGAATGGAAGGTCCTCTAAGACCCTAAAGAAGGAAGTTGCAATTCCGGAATGATGTTTCCATGATGATTTTAAGAAAAATAATAGGAAGTTAGGAATCTATCCCTGAGGCTCTTAAATCATATTACGTCATAATAATAATTGTATAGAAATTTACAAAATATTTTTGTATCCATTATCTCTTCATTCTCATATCAGCCCTATGGGTTACACAATCTATAGGTGAGCATGTATTTAATATTTGAAGAAACTGGAGTTCACCAAGCTCTTACAGCTAATAAGTGAAAACACAGCCAAGGACCCATATTTTCTGTATCCTGGTTTTCTTTCCTCCCTCAATTTCTTAAGATTTGAATCTGCACCCAGTGCCCCTGTTTATCCCAGGTCACCCCTATCATGAGATGCCTGAATAATTTTCACCATTCCTCTGCCTGTCCATTCCCTCCAGATGCTTAAATCCATCCTGCTTTTTCAGATACCTACATCTTAGTCTCACATATCATCACATGTAACTCAGCTCCAAATGCCATCCCTACAAATATCATTCTTAACCTTCTCTCCATACCATGTTCAACTGATTCCTCATCCTATTAAAATCCCTCCCAAACTCTGAAGCCTGTTTCAAACACACCCATTCTTAACCCAGATTCTAATGCTCTATCATCTACCACAGTAGTTCCCAAACTTTAGAGTGCATCAGAAGCACCAAAAGTTTGTTTAAACAGATTGTTGAGGCTCACCCCCAGAATTTCTGATTTAGTAGGTCAGGGTAGGGCCTGAGAACATGCATTTCTAATGCTTTCTCAAGTGATGTGAATAACTGCTGGTGCAGGGACTGCATTGTGAAAACCTGCTCTCCTCTTACACAGCCTCACCCCTCAACTAGGCCATGACTGATACTTGAGCTCTTGCTACGATTGCATTCATCTCCACCTCGGGTTCTCTGGCTCATACTTGTTCTCTTTTCCCTGATATCATTGAAAGTGCCAAACTTTCATTTTCACTAGTATTTTATCATGTCAGTCTATAGCATTACAAATCTGCATTTATAGAAGACTAATTTTCTTTCAAACAGATGAGTACAAGCTACATTTAAAATTGAAAAAGAAAATCCTTTATCTTACGTTGAATACAGCAAAATCAAATAAGCTATGAATAGACAAAGAGGTTGCGGTTTTTTTCCAATTTAAGTGCTTATTAGATAGTCACCAAGAATGAAGCAAGTATATTTTGGAGAGAACACCACACACACACACATTCTCTCTCTCTCTCTCTCTCTCTCTCTCTCTCTCTCTCTCTCTCTCTCTCTCTCTCTCTCTCTCTCTCTCTCCCCTCTCTCTTTCTGTCTTTCTCTCTCTCTCTGTTCTCCTACCTCAACCCCCACCAGGCAGATAAGTTCCTTGGAGGAATGATAGCTTTACAAAGAAAAGTTCTCAAACCACTGGGGAAAATATGCACAAATACAAATAGGATTAGATGTATGCACAGGATGTCTGCACGGAGAACTAGGTGCCTCCCAAGGAGCACGCTAGGGAACTATGATTCCTACTCAAGAGAGACCTGTAAACTCTTAATAATCACTGACATGGAAAATGCATTTCATTTGTTTCAGAGTTCTAAAGACTCTTTACACTTTATGGAAGTGTAAAGAGCCACAACTAATGCTCTCTGTCCACAACTCAGCTTTTAGATTGTATCAGTGAGAAGAGTCTTGAGGCTGGAGTTTCTCTCACATCTTCCTCTTGGAGCCAGAAATGCCATCAGGTTTGTAAGAAGAGTCTATATGCATCTGTGTGATAACTGCTCCCGTGCACCTGCTGCTCTAATTAGAACATGCCTGCTTTTCTGTGAATCTGTTCATTCTTTGTCCTTTTGTTTTTTATAGAAAATAAGTATGCACTCTGCAGTTCTCTTCTCCCAACACACTTCTGAGGAGGGCTCAGGTTGATATATTCACATTTAGGGACCACTCTCCTATCACAGGATTCTCACAATGCAGGTCATTTAGGCAAAATGTTACTCTTATGTCTTGTACATGTTTTGGGGCCACTAAATTTCTTTCAATTAGAATGTTCCCTGAGTCTTGTAGCACTTATGTTTTAATGTTGCTGCAATGAAGTTTTAATTAGCAGAGTATCCCTCACCATGAGCAATTAAGGCAAGCCATTCTTATTTTTTCAGAGTTCTTGGGCCAGTAGCATGTGGAAACTAAGCAAGAAGTAGGCCAACTGAATCTCTTGATATGGATTTATCTACAAATTAACTATAAATAAATTCATAAATATTTAAAAGGAAAAGAACCCCTATCCTTATGAATTTTAAAAGTGAAAGCTATTCCCTGGGCAAGCTTAAATTCCCAGCAAGTGGTGGGGGTTATCAAGGAAGATCTGACTCCCTCATCAGGTCATACAGAATGGATTGCCCAGGCTCTTTGTTCTTCCCCTTCTTTGCAACTGCCCAGACGTACTATCACTTGAGGTGAATAGAAAACTGAAAGAGGTGAATTTAAATTCACCGTTTGAGCTACTAATAAATGTACTTTGGAAGTAGAGGCAATAAAAACTGGTGCTATGAGGTTTCAGATCATCTGTGAAGTTCACTCATTCACCTGTATTCTATAGATAATTGAGATTTCACTGAAGCACAAATCATGTCGACAAGATCTTGTATATCATGAAATCAAGTGACCAGCTGGGAGTCAAGACACAGGAAATGTGGTTCCAGGTCAAAGACTATAAATTAAGATTATATTCCCACTCTTGGTGCCAAGAATTGACTGGTGAGTACAGTAAATTCATTCATGTCTCACATCTCTGTGTACTATCATGAAAAGACCAAAATATCCATTTTTTGTTACTCTCACTGGAAAAAATATTGTTTTTTTCATGCCCACAACATACAGTTAGGCATGTTGTGAAACACACAGCTCCCTAAAGCCCCATTCTCATAAATTCATGACCGTCCAGATGTGGGTGGCAGCCCTAATTGTTTTTATAAACCATAGGTTCCGAAAAGGGAGGAATTTTATTTTTCGTGTTCACCATTGTATCCCAGAAATTAGCACACTGCTAGGAATATAATAAACAGAGCTTTTTTTAGAGAAACCTTTTCTCATCATTCTAAAAACATTGTTAATTCAAATATCCAAGTAACTTTGGCAATAAAATGTTTATCCTTCTGGTTTGCTCCAGATTTGATCAAGTACTGAGAATCAGGACTCTTGCCCTCTGAAGATTGTGTAAATGGCATAAGGATGGAATATTGTGAGTATCTTAACAATGACATTAATAAATAATGTGGTCAATTATCCTACTTTTAAAGTCAATATGTTGCTAAATTTAAAACAATCATGATGATTTGCCAAGTCAGATATACTGAGTTTTAACTGGGAAATGCTAAGATGTAGAAATCAGTCTTGACCAATAATTTCAGGAAAATTGTAAGCAAAATATCCAGGTTTATAATCCTGTCTCAACTCCTCATTCAGACAATAGTGCAAGGAACTTTCTGATCTCTGCACATCCTCAGGGAACCCTATTACTCATAATTTAATTTAAGTAGGAGCAAGATGATGAAGGGAAAAATTAGAATTTAGGGCTTAATTCCTAGCAAAAATGTAGGCACATGGTTTTTTACCAGAGAAAATTACTTATCCCACAGCAAACCACTAGGGTGCCTTGGGTGACCGGCCATGACTGTGGAAGAGTGCAGCTTGTGGGGAAATGATTTGTAAGGGACAAACAGCTGTCTTCAGTTATTTAAACCTTTCCCCTCTCCCATGAAAAAGGATTAGACTTATTTTATGTAGTTGCAAAGGGAAGTTCCAGAATCAATGTGTAGAAGCAATTAGGGAGACAGATTTTGCTCAACGTAAGGAAGTTCTTTCAAAGAACCAGGGCTCCTAAACAAGGAAATAGGCTATAGTGTTCAGAAAATCTAGATGCCACCTGAGAGATGTGATCTAGAGGAAACTAGGCAGGTGGTTTACAAACCATTTTACATAACCGTTAGGGTTCTGCAGCATCTCCTTGGGAGCAGCAAAGGCAAAAGGGGCTCAATGCTCCTACCAACTCCATTCTTACCTGTTTCTCATTGGGCTTCTACCAATGAAACTCTTACTAAGAAGACAATTTAACAGCTATTTATCTTTCAGATTTATACTCACTTTTGAATCAAAGTAAAATAATACGTCCAAAGTTTATATTTGTAAATAAAGTATCCAAGAAGGCAGTGATTCTACCATTCTGCCATTCTACCATTCTACAGTTCACTGAAATGAAACATTACTGAGACTTAAGGTTATGGAAACATTGGAAATGAAGTGATGCTTCTTCCAAACCATTCTACAATTGTGCCAGTCTCTCCAGGAGTTACTGGCTTTGCATATTTAAGTAAACTCCTTAACTCCCTCTGAGCTTCAGTTTTCTTATCTGTAAAAACAAAATAACAAAAAAAAAAAAATGGTATGTCACATCTTTCCTACAGGTCAAAGCATCATTAGGAGGACCAAATGAAATAATGTATGTGAAAAGGTGAAATTTTCAAAGAAATTTGTTAGCAAAACCTACATATGTTTATTATTATTCATTCATTGGTCACTTCTGTTTCTTTAATAGCTTTGGAACTCCAGAACAGAACAATGCATATTGTGACTGAGTTTGTCCTTCTGGGTTTCCCTGGTCAAAAAAAGCTACAGAATGTCCTCTTCTCATTAATCCTGGTGGTCTACCTCCTGACCCTTTTGGGGAACGGAGCTATTGTCTGTGCGGTGAAATGGGACAGGTGTCTCCACACACCCATGTACATCCTCTTGGGAAACTTCGCCTTCCTAGAGATCTGGTATATTTCCTCCACTGTCCCAAACATGCTGGTCAACATCCTCTCTAAGACTAAAACCATCTCCTTCTCTGGTTGCTTCACTCAGTTCTACTTCTTCTTCTCTCTGGGTACAACTGAGTGTTTCTTCTTATCAGTTATGGCCTATGATCGGTACCTAGCCATCTGCCGCCCACTTCACTACCCCTCCATCATGACTGGACAGTTCTGTGTGATCCTGGTCTGTATTTGCTGGGTGAGTGGATTTCTCTGCTATCCAGTCCCCATTGTTCTTATCTCCCAACTTCCCTTCTGTGGACCCAACATTATTGACCATATTGTGTGTGACCCAGGCCCATTGTTTGCACTGGCCTGTGTCCATGCTCCTTCCACTGAGCTTATCTGTTACACCTTCAACTCCATGATTATCTTTGGACCCCTCCTCTCCATCTTGGGATCTTATACTATGGTTCTCAGAGCTGTGCTTCATATTCCTTCTCGTGCTGGTCGAACTAAAGCTTTCTCCACATGTGGGTCTCATCTAATGGTGGTGTCTCTATTCTATGGAACACTTATGGTGATGTATGTGAGCCCAACATCAGGCAACCCAGCAGGGATGCAGAAGATCATCACTTTGATATACTCAGCAGTGACTCCACTCTTAAATCCCCTCATCTATAGTCTCTGAAACAAGGACATGAAAGATGCCCTAAAGAAAGTTCTAGGATTAATAATTAGCCAAAACTGATATATCTTTGAAAGAAAAAGCTGAATTAGTCACTTCTGGCCTTAGTTATTTATAATAACAATAGAGAATGTCTTCAATAAGCTCTGGCTTACACTTAATTAGAGGGAGATGATTATCTTTCAGCATTCCTTAACAGTTCATGTTCAGTTCATTGATTAGAAATGCTCAATAAATTATTTTAAGTATGCATGGCCTCACTGAGTAATTACATGGGGTTGTTATATGTATATGTTGTTTTCCTGTGATGCAGCTTTGCTGGATTTAATCTTGGCTGATGGAAGTAATCAACAGCACATGTACCTGAAGCCTCAAGAGGGAGAATTCTTCTAAATTCAGAAAAAAAGTATTCTTTAAAATAATAGCTCAAGGTGTCTCAAAAAAAACTAGTAATGGATATCTTTCATTATCAGAGGCTAAGATAGATTTGTCAAGGGAAAATATTCAGCACTGAAAAGAATAACATAAAAGCTAATACTCAGGGAATGGGTGTAGCTCAGTGCTTTGAGCACCTGCTCCCCATGTACGACGTCCTGGGTTCATTCCCTGGTGCCTCCAGAAAAAAAAAAAAAACTAATACTCAATTCTACTGGATTCAACCTTTTATTGATTCCTAAATGGTTATGGAAATATACCTTGGATTATAAATTATATAAGGTTACAACCTATATCTTCTAAATCAATAATTAATTGTTAATGTGATACATGTAGCAAAATTCTACAAGACTGCTGGATTAACATGATAGTTGAAGCAGAGTTTTACTTCTGATGGGATGTCAGTCCATCCCTTGGAGACTTATAATACTTATGAATTGCAGGCAAAAATGAAAATTCACTTTAAGTATATTAGCCTTTAGACTGAGTTCTATATGCCATATATCTTGGGGATATTTTAAAATCTGTAATAATGTATAACTAATATAATGTTATAAAAAATCCATAAACTTTACTAATTCCTGTGTCCTACCTATTCTGATTCTTGTAGGTTGCTGCTGACTAAATGCTACATATAAACAGAGATTACCTCTATGTTCTCAGATGTGACAATTGCTGTCTGCCTTTTTAATGATAGTCCACTTTCACAGAAACAAACGGGAAATTAATTTTGGTAGGGAGGATTTTAAGCTATGCCTGACAATGAAAACCAACTGAAATTAAAAGCAAATCCATCAGACTGCAACCATGTATGCATTCTTTAAAAGAAAAGAATCCCCTTCCCCAGCAGTCCATGAGACCTCTCACACAGATAGTTCTTTCCTACATGTGTCAGGAGATACACAGAGCTCCATTCTCTCCAAGTCAACTAGGAGAGCCCCAATATCACTTGAAATATGGAATAACAATGCCTTAGTCATATTTTATTCATACACAGCAGTTTCTATTTTATCCACAGAGTAACATGTGCCTCTCAGAAGACTCTGGGTCAAATTTCCAGTTAGAAAAATATTCAAAAAAGATTATGTCAAGAACAAATTCCACGTTTGTGGCCAAACCCTATGCTGAAACAGGAAGACCATCAGCTAAGAGGCCAATCAACATAAAATGAGAGTATACCCATTTAGTTTTTCCATACTGAGAATGAAATTATGTGTGTGAACAGGATGGGCCTGCCAGGTAGTAGGTGATGAAACACTCTAGCACAGTGTTTCTCAAAACTTTCCACAAAGCACATTTGGTACATTCATTTGGAGGCAATATTTCTTTGAAATTCAAAGTTTTATATTAAAAATTATCTCAAATTGTACTTTCTACCCCATGGTATATACATTTTTTTGTGTGTGTGTGGCTAAAAATCAAATTTTTCACAATACATACCAATATTTGTAAAATGATATATAAATACATATTCATATATGTGCATTTGTTTACATAAATGTTATTTGTTATATACATATTTGACAGAATATAAAATTATCTTTTCTAAGTAGAATTGATACTTCAGGAAGACATTTAACTGGGTGCTTTGTCTATCCCATGGCAAAAGCCAGATACTCTGTTTGAGAAGCACAAGCTTAAAAGAGCCATGAGGTCTCCCCAGAGCTAATGTAGCCCATTATTTTTAATACTCTCTAAGGATTATTTTGTCTAAAAGTCATTGAAACCCCTAAGCAAGAAGTAAGAAGGTCCCTAGGGAAAACATGGAAAATTACATGATCGTGTGAAGAGAGACCCAATAATTCTCAACAGTGGCTAAAATGAAGCATAAATAAGGACTAGACTCTAGTTTCAATACACTCTGTGGAAAATAAGCCACCAGAACCTCAGGGTGCAAGGGAAGTGAAATAAGCCACGCATGAAGCTCTCACATAGGGCTTCCATGTTAGAGCCAGTAAAGCCAACGACGATCTTCATGATCCTTCTCAGGACTCTCTCCAGGCTGACCTAGGAAAAGCTTCATAGTGTGTAGGAGACACCTTTTCTGATAAGCACTGCTGCTGTTATACACCTCAGGTGGGCTTATTCATCTGTACAATTGTTCACTTGATATGCTGAAGATCTCATGTATCAAAGAATACTGGTTTCCCTTTCAGCTCAAAGACAACAACCAAAAGAAAATCTCTCAGTGTGTTTAGATCTCCATGGAACTCAAATTCTCCAAAATAAGTACACTAAATGGTGCCAAAGTCATTCATGGGTCTTCCCCTTCTCGATGAATGGCTAAAGTACCAGGAATCATCTGACTCTTGTAGAGTTTTGAGCCAAAGAGTATGAAGCTAGCTTTACCCATTTGGACTGAAACAAAGAGAAAATTGGGATTTGGGGGGGCTCCTCCCTCCACTTCCCCCTCTTTGTTCATTTCATTACTCATCTGCACCTTTAGGAGAGGTGTCAGGAAAAAAATAAGAAAGGATAAAATCAAATCAGTCTGCATGAGGACTAAGGTCTTCCATAGAGTTTAGTGGTGAATATATTGGAAACTGCTTCCTACAATTATGTTTGAAATTATCTGTGAAATTCACTTATCATGCTTTCCCAAGGGCTGACTAATGGTTGTTCTGCAAGGTTTTTTATGTCAACCAGAGAAGACTATAACTCAAATATATGAAGCTCAGTCTTCTGCATTTTGGTTCAAAGTCTGTGAATCTGAGCTCAGTCATTGTTGCTTCCTACTCCTTAGTTTCAGGGGTAAGTGGTTGCTCTATGTATCATACCTTCTAGTCTTGTTAAAAAGAGGAGCTTCTTGCTTAGAAAGATATAGAATATGTAGAGTCCCACCATGAAGAACAATTTTTTCATGATTTCAAACCACAATAACCATTGATGCAGGTGATTTTAGCGCTTCATAATCACCTTAGTTTTAAACAAACTAAATGATTAATCCAATCATTCCATTTACTTCTTTTCTTTGTTTCTTGTCCACAAGTCACAACCTGCTTTCAAATGATCAGTTCAATAGAAAAATTATATTTGCTTCCAGATGTATAGATTCATAGTTTACTTTATGCATTACTAATTTGATGAGCCTGCAACAGCTGCATTATTATAGACATATTTATCTTATTTAATATAACCTTTCCAAAAAGCAGGTTTTATTCAATTTTATTACAGTCAGTGAGTGCTGTTATTTATATAGCCCTTTGTCCAATACAGAAACTATGAAATTAAATCTACTCAATAAATACACCACTTCCATGACAAAGTATTTTTAGGCAAATTCTTTTCATATCAATCAAAACAGTTAAAATTATCTTTTTACAAATTTTCTGGAGATTCCATTACATTAAAGCTATCATTGTGCTCTTTTCTCTGATTTGTATGTGATTCTTGAAAAGATATCTTCTTTGGTTGTGGATGCTAAACGGATCAATGGCAAATTTTGGAATGTGGATGAATAATGTTTTTTTGAAATACCATCTTTGCTTCTCTTGTATTCTGTTATTTTGATCATTTGAAGACTATATTTTAAGTGAACTAAAGCAAAATTTTCCAAATAGTGAATTTTAAGGGAAATTTGTGGCAGCAGCTAAAAGAAGAATTTTAGAACAGAATCACTTGGTGACTGTAATTTCTTCCCCAATACATCAAATATGTTATATTCATCTTTAATGATATATCTTTCTAAATGTATATAAAGGATGATAAATTAGCATGCAACGTTAATAACCAGACTTTGGGGAGTGAAAAATAGTGACTTTATTCATTGCTAAAATCAAAGGAATAAATGCCAAATTGTAAATTAGTTGGAGTACAATTTAAATTTCTTTAAATGAAATTTAAAAACAAAATATATAGAGTTTTATAATCTGAATAACCTTGTTGATTTTCTTCTATCACTAAAAAAAATAGGTACAAAATAAGTTCTTCTAATATAAACAGCTCCAAGAAAGAAAGAACCTGAAATAATGTGAAAACACAAATAATTTAAACCTGTAAAAAAAAAAAAACTCCAATTTGAATCTGTTAGAAAATGATGACGTATGTGTCTCACACTTTGAAGTAAATAGCACTAATACTATATATGAACAGCTTTCACTGAAAAAATTACATAAAAGATAAATCATTTTACTCAACTTCAAATTTTCTTTATATCAAAGATGAAATTTAACTAATTTTGTCCACTGCCACAGAAAACTCAAGTAGCCTAGAACTGTATAATTACAAAGAATCAGGGCCAAAGGACTCATTCAGAATAGAGCGGGATTTGTTCAAGACTTGTTTCAGAATATCCAATACATTTGCCTTCATGAATCAAACTCCCTGTCTCAAGAAAAGCTTCAGCATACCTCAACAGTAAATTGTTATTCTCTCTCATTCTCTCTCTCTCTCTCTCTCTCTCTCTCTCTCTCTATCTCTCTCTATCTCTCTCTCTCTCTCTCGTCTCTCTCTCTCCACAGTCTTGGGCCATGAATAAGTCAGGGATATCTACTGTGACACAGTTTGTCTTGTTGGGCTTTCCTGGTCCCTAGAAAAAGCAGGTTATCCTTTTCTCAATGATTTTGTTGGTGTACATCTTGACTTTGACTGGGAATATGGCCATCATTTGTGCAGTGAAGTGGGACTACTGACTCCTATGTACATGCTCCTGGCCAATTTCTCCTTCCTAGAGATCTGGTATGTGACCTGCACTGTCCCCAACATGCTGGTCAATTTTCTTTCCAAAGCCAAGACCATCTCCTTCTCTGGCTGCTTCACTCAGTTCTACTTCTTCTTTTCCCTGGGTATAACTGAATGCTTCTTCCTCTGTATAATGGCGTATGATCGGTACCTAGCTATCTGTCGCCCGCTGCACTATTCCTCCATCATGACTGGGGAGCTCTGTGGAATTCTGGTGTCACTTTGTTGGCTCATTGGTTTCCTTGGACATTCAGTTCCCATTTTTTTCATTTCCCAACTACCCTTCTGTGGTCCCAACATCATTGATCACTTCATGTGTGATGTGGATCCACTGATGACCCTGTCCTGTGCTTCCATTCCACACCCATCATAGAGCATGTATTCCATTTTGTGAGGTTTTTTATCATCATTCTCACCATTTTGTATATCCTTGGGTCCGCCTTCTCTACCTGTGGATCCCACCTGGTTGTGGTATCTCTGTTCTATGGAGCCATCATGGTGATGTATGTGAGTCCCACATGTGGCAATTCAGTTGCTATGCAGAAAATCATCACACTGATATACTCTGTAGTGACACCAGGCTTAAACCCCCTCATCTATAGCCTACGCAACAAGGACATAAAATATGCTCTCCATCATGTCCTTTGTGAAATGGAAATTATTCAATGCTTATGAATAGGTTTTCTATAAACCAATTACTCTATCTTTTTCCATAAGTGGGAAAATAATCCCTTCTTCCAATCAAAACTGACTTGACTTTATTCATAATCATCACAGTCCTTTTTATCCCATGGTTAGATTTTTATATTTTATTCTTGGTTTGTTTCTAATTACTTGTATCATAAGTGTATGAATGAGGGAAGCAGATGTGGCTCAAGCGATTGAGCTCCTGCCTACCACATGGGAAGTCCCCGGTTCGGTTCCCAGTGCCTCCTAAAGAAACAAGGAATGGGAAGTGGCTGTGGCTCAATTGGATGGGCGACCGTTTACCACATGGGAGGCCCCGGGTTTGGTTCCTGGGGCCTCCTGATGGAGGTAAGCCGGCCTGCATGGCACAGCAAGCTAGCGCGGCAAGATGACGCAACAGAAGGAGACAAGCAGACACAACGCAAATGGACACAGCAAGCACAAGCAGCAAGGGGGGATAAATAAATAAATAAATCTTTAAAAAAAAAAAAAAGAAGCAAGGAAGACGAACAGACACAGCAAGTGCAAACAACAAGGGGTGGGGAAAAATAAATAAATAAAATAAATCTTAAAAAAAAAAAAAAAGAGTATGAGTGAGAAGGGTTTACAGAGTTTCCAGGAGTGGCAGATTTGGGGGTAAACTGGAGTTCTCTGTTTGAGGGGCTGGGCCTCCTTAACCCTCCTCACATCATCATCTCCCACTAAGATGTCAATCTCCCTCACATACCAGAGGTCCCTCATCTGGCCAGGCTGCCAATGAAGAAGTTAGCCCCTAACATTTTTTCTAATGTACAATGGATCCATCAAGGACATACCTGGGACTTCTACACTGGATGGAGTTCTCATTGTTAGCAATCGTTTCCTGTTGCAATGGGACTTTTTAAGTGTAAAAGCAGCTTCACCTCATCTGCACCAAGCCATCAGTCCTTTTGTACAAAGCAAAACTAATCATGCAGCTAATCTTTTTTTTATTCTTTTCTAGTTCCAGAAATGTGTTTCCATTGGAAAAGAGACAGGCACCCAACACGTGGTAAAAATAACTCTTAAAATTCTTAATATTTACTTCCAGGAAGTTTTTTTACTTTTTCAAATGAATCTCTGTCCACACAACTTTGGAAGGAGCCATGAATCAAAATGGTTGTTTGTTTACATGATTTTCTATAGTTTCTTGAAAAAAGATATAACAATACACCTGTTGTCCTAGATTTCGGACAGAAACCCCACACATTAATGTTGGACATACAATGTGTGGACAGAAACCCCACACATTAATGTTGGACATACAAGCCAGTTTCACAACTCTTAGCTCATCATTCTTATCAGCAATTTACAAGGGGATGCTAGAAGTTCGATGGAGACCATTGGTGAGAATCTCTTTAGTCAGAGTTGTTAGTGTGAGATTCCCCTAAACAAAGTGAGGAGTACATCAAAAGAACCAATCAGAGGACTTGTCCTTGTCCCCTGAAGTGTGAGGGACACCAGGACTATCCCTGACTCACATCTGGAGAAAAAAAAAAGAGGAGCTGTTCTTGAGAGTAGAGTAGGGAGAGATGTGCTAATGAATTCTCATTAATAATAGAGAAAATATAGAATACCCACATTTGGCCTAGTTAGAACCCATGGAAGGTAACCAACTTAAGCCAACCCCAAAGTACGACCTGGAGAAAATAAAGAAGCCCCAAAAGAGAGTCTGTGTAGAGTCGGTCACCAGAATCCAGGGATAAGGAGGAAGTAGTTAGTAACCAGCCAGTGAATCCTGGCTCACATCAGTTAAAGGCAGTTGGTAAAGGCCTCACACACACACACACACACACACACACAAAAGTTGTCTGTGAGAGAAAAAATCAGCATTTAGACTTTTGCCATATCAGGAAATACTTGCTTACATCTATACCAATCAAGGAAGAACCTTTCTGACCTTAACTTCTCTCCTACCTCATACCTAGAGCAACAAGAGGCAACCTAGTGATGTGGAAAAGGAGGAGTGGAAGGGCAGGTAGGAAGAAGCAGATCAAGCTTGAGTGAGTCAAACCCAGTCTGGAGAAGTATATTTTAATTTGGGTTTAAAAAATTAAAATTTTGCTTTTTAATTTTTGGACTTTCTAATATCTGCATAAGGAGACCGTGTATTAATACAAAGAGTAATCAGAAAAGCTATCATATCTACCCAAGATTTTATCCAGAGACGGAGACAAACAGGACACCAGCAAGTGTTTGAAGTAGACATGGTGAGAAAAAATAAACTTTCCTCTGTTTGCACCTTACAAAGTCCAAGTCATAAAAAAATAAAAATAACAAGTTACAGACACAAATGTTTAACCATTGCTGTAGCCTAAGAGAGGAAGAAAATCCTCACATGGAAAGACCACGGTGGTTCCCCTCGGCAACTGGAGAATACTACACTTCAGAGTGGGTAGAGAGACCTAGAAAAGGTAGGAAAAAAGAAACAGAACTGCTTAGGAAGATCCTTAAGACAAATTTGAACTATTCATCTAAGTTTTACCTTAAGTAAGCCCTTAAGTCATTTAACTGAGCTCAGCTGAAAGAAGGACAGGAAGCACTTTGTATAAAATTCAGTAACTCACAAGTATCCTTCTACTACAATTTATTAAATAACGAAATGCAGTTTCACCTATCAAATACCTATTCTTCACTAAGATTCAACTCAGACATTACTTACACCTGAAAGTCTTCCTAATATACTCAGGCTGGACTGGGTATCTCTCCTTGATGCATCTGCAATACACCAGGTGCATATTCCATCACTGTACTTACAGACTCTTTAAGGTGGGTCTATTAAGTAACCATGTCTCTTCTACCAAACTTTGAGCCCTTTGAGGACAGAGACAGTATCTTATCTTATTATCTCCAGCAACTAGCTGAATCTGATGCATAGTAAATACAGGGGAAACGAACAGTTAGCAGAATTGGATGAATGAGCTAGTTCTTGAATTAACCCTCACTAGAATTAAACATATTTTAGTCACAAAACCATTAAGTGATTGTTTAGGTTTTTTCAAGAAACATCTGTTTTTTAAGCTACATTTTGATATGTATTTTATAACAAAAGTAATACATGCTTGTTATAAAATTGAAAACAATAGAGAAAAGTATAAAGATAAAGATAAAAATTCCCACCTTCCCTGTGTTCTCACTTTCCACAAGTAGTTTCTTAGCAGTCTACATTTGTGTGCATATACAAGCATGCAAATGTATACTCATACGTTTTACTTTCATTAAATTGATTATAGACTATTCTGTAGCTTTTTTTATTCTCTTAAAATTATGTGGACTTCTTTCCAGGTCAATACAAATAGATATACCTCATTCTTTTTACAGTTATGTCCTGTTGCATGACTGTACCATAACTTATTTAAGTATTCCCCTATTGCTATACACACTGTTTTAAAGTGCTTTCTTCTCACAGAGATTCAAGGTATTTTTTTTAAGTTCTAGAAAGGGTCTTGTTAAGGCAACAACAAATACATCACAAACCCTTTCAAAATTTTTGAAATATCCCATACATAAAGAAAAGTCTATATATAATGTATATGTGAATTTAAAGAATATAAATTTTTTTAAATTCCTGTATCTTTCTCTACTCAAGAAGAAAAATATGGAATATTACTAACACTTTAGAAGCTCTCTGTGAGTATGTTCCCAACTAATCCCCCTCCCTGTGCCCCAGAGTGGTAACTTTTGTGTTAATCATTTCCTTGTTTTTTATTCAACTTTACCACCTAAGTATGTATCTCTTTAAATATATATATATAAACATGTATGTTTGTATTTAAAAGCTGAATACTACATAAGAATAAGAAAAGAGTAATATTACCACTGTTAGATAAAGGTTCCCAAAAGAAGATAGCTAAACAAAGTCTTGGAGGCATGGTCTACTTCAGCTTTAGTCCAGGCAAGCCATGTACAGGTAAGAATCTGGGATATGATTACTTGAGCACTCTGGTCTCAATTTAAAAGGATGGTTCAATGGCGGCTGGTATCTTGGAAATGGTAGCCGTTAATCTATCTGTCTCTTGAGTCTTTCTGCTCCAATTTGAACTAGTTGCCATCCATTTCTAATGCAGAAATGTCTTCAAGGTTGTCCTTTCATTGTGCTCCTGAAGATTCTCTTTGACTCTTTCCTGTATGAATTTTCTGTGTTCTGCTTTCCATGTTGTCTTAGCTGTTGGTTTATTCCCTCATTTTAGTGAGACACACCTTCCAAGAGCTTCTTGAGCGTGGATACCTGGGAGGTAAATTTTTCAAGATCTTGAATGTCTGAAAATGTCTTTATTCTACCCCACAACTGATAGTCTGAGATGGTTATAGAACTCAAGATTGGAAATCATTTTCCATCAGAATTTTAAAGGCATTGTTCCATTGTCTTTTTGCTTCCATTGTCACCCTTCAGAATTCCAAAACCATACTGATTCCTAATCCTCTGAAGATGGCCAATGTCTTGTCTTAAAATAATGAAGAATAATCCCTTTCAATAATTAATTCCTTTATCCACCCAAGAGTTGCAGCTAGGAATTAGAACCAATTAAACTAATTCAGAAGCTGATGCCATCAGAATAATTTTTCTCCTGGAAATAACTGTCATATTCAACTTCTTCAATATGAAGTTCTTTCTGACTCAAAGAGCTAGAGTCCTGACCTCTCTGACTCATCATTGCCTAAAAATTTTTAACTGCTAAAATAAAACATCCTTGAGTTTTTCAGTTCCCCTTTTGTTCAGGAGCAGAGTCTGCCTGCTTATATATGTAAATGTCTAGATGATAAAAGGATGTAAACGTAAGTTAGCATTAATATGCAAGCAGAATCATAATGCTCTGGTGTTCTTTATTCTAAGTGAAGAAAAACTTTTCTATTAACTTTTATGATGAATTGATACCAGCCACATGTCTTTTAATAACTTTCACTACTCGCTGCATCAGCCCATCCTCTGTCCTGTATAAAGAGACTTGCTACTCGAAGTGTGGCCTGTGAGATAGCAGCTACAGCACTGCTAGGAAGCTAGTTATGAATCCAGAATTGCAGGTCATAGTCCAGAGCTACCATATCAGAATCTGTAGTTTTAGCAAGATTTACCAGATGATTCATATGTACATTAAAGTTTAAGAAGCACTGGTCTCTTGAGGAACTGTAAAAAAAATTACTGATGCCTGGTCCTAACCCAGAGACTCTGATTTAATTTTTCTTTTATAAACTTTGAACATCAGAAATTTTAAACAATCTCCACGTCTAACACATAGACAAAGTTGAAAACCATTGGCCTATACCATTGCTAGTCAGTGTGGTCCCATGAACAAGCAATGTCAACATCAACTGCGAGCTTGCTAGAAAATCAGACTCTCAAGTCCCACTGCAGACCTACTGGCTGAGACTATATATTTTAACAAGATGACCAGGTGATTTATATGCACATAAAATTTTGAGAGCCACTGGCCTAGACTCTCTTTGAATATCAATATCATTTACAAGTTGCCCCAACAACAATCAGTAAATATTTTCTCCTTACCCATCATTGTCACCTTTCCCTAGAGGTCATATTTCAAAGAAGTGGATTAAGACGACCCTAGGAAGAAGCCCCAAATTTTTAGAAGAAAAACAAAGGACAAAGGATAAAATATTGGCGCTAAGTCTCTTCTCACACTTGCACTGGTTTCAAATTCTCTACTTTTAGAGAATGAACTCATTAGAGGTGAAACTGGCAATTTGAGGAAATTAGTCGATTAAATGGTTTCCACATATAGACAATCTTGTAATTCCTTCTGCAGCAATTGACTATTCATTATCAGGTCACTCAAGGCAGCTTCAACCGAGTACCAACCACCTGGTCATTTCATTGGAAGAGTCCAGGAAAATTTAGTGGAATTAATTTTAAAGTTACCAACATGATATAGTTTCCTGCTTCTCCATGTTGTAGCATGACTTTTAAGCAAGAGAGGAAAGATTTGTTCACAAATATGTCTCAGTGTTAGAATCATGGACAAAACTGTCATTTATGTCACTGATCCCCACAGAAATGATTCTTTAATGGATTGCAATCTTTTTGCATTAGAAAGACTCCTGAAATTTACCTGGCGTTTCCCCCAGCTTCTCTGTTTCCTTAATTCTATCATACCCTGGAAGCTACTTCACTAAAATCTGGGTGAGCCCCAAGAGTTGGAAAGAGAATGCACGCCAGGGGAAATTTGGGAGAGCCATTAAAACCACTTGGGGAGAAACACGGGGTTTTACAGTAATCCCTGAGAGGAAACAGATTTAAAACTGCTTCACATGGTAAGCATCTCAGCAAATTCCTTGAAAACAAGCCTCTGGAGTCTCCAGAAATGAAGGAGCTGCAATAAACCACATATAACATCCTCACCTGGGGTTTTCCTCATCAGAGCCGGTGAAGAGAAGACGCATGATGCTGAGCTTATGTTCAACTCCACTGTGCCCATCCCTCTCTCCAAGCTGTGCCAGGAAGGCCACTGTGTGTAAGACAAAAGAACTGATGGTCTGTATTATGATCACTACTGTGTTATACCACAGAGTGCCTTTTACTATATAAATCTGATTAGTCACTTTTTTTCAAAAGGAGGGAAAAAACAGACTCAAAGAGGTTGTGTAGTACAGTATAAAATTTCCATATGTGAATTTATAGCACATGTTTATTGGGTAACCTTAGAAAAGTCATGTCCCCTCTCTGAGCCTAACTTGTAAAATGAAGAGTTAGAATAGATCATCAGTACGATTTCTTTCAATTCTATGATTTTATAATTATTGAGGATCATCTTTCTGGAAACTAGTTGGCTTTCTAGGAGTAAATAGGTGGTATGGTCCTTGTCTCAGGCTACCTGAGCAGCCCACAGTATGCCAAGTGAGAGGCATTTGGAAGAAGACTATTTAACTAGCTGTCACTCATGGGAGGCTGGATGAATGTGTTGACTGGTTGGTTGGTTGGTTGGTTGGTTTCTAGCAGTGGAAAGGAACATATGAAAGAGCTGGTCCCCTAGTTTTGTAACTCACTATAGTGATTTATAAATCACAAAACATGAAAAACAGTATGTATATGGCATGAAATGGTGAATATGCCATTTAATAACCTAACTATTCCCAGAAAATAATTTTGGAGGTTTTGAAGGGTGAGTATTAAATATAACTTTGTGGAGTCAGTTTATTACATAAACTTTGAAACTGAAATTCATTACTTGGGCTCTTCCTTTCAGCTCCCCACCCTTAATCATTCCATTACCTATCTTCACTTTCACCAAAGACCACAGGAAAAATAATATTGTTAACAGATCTCTTACAGAGTGTGGTGGTAGAAAAGATGAAATAAAGTTTTAAGTTGTTAGCATATAATCAAGTGTCCTATTTAATTCACATTAAATAGGCAGAGTCAATTTCTCAGAACACAGGAAAGGAAGCTCAGATCTCATGGTTCTGTTCCTGGTTTAAATCTTTAAGCCCAGACTTGTTTCCTGACCTGTACCAGGGAAAGTAATTTACTTGTGCTGCATAAACAACCATCGGGAATTATCTATTAAGCACCTTATTGAGGGAAGATGGTAAACAAATGTCTTTTGAATTCATTAATGATTGGAAAACTGGACAACTTTAGAACCTAGGTGCTAAAAAGTTCCTTTTCTATGCTTCTTTAAAAACAGCCTCCAAGAGGGGACTAGTGATATTGAAGTCCAGATCTTCGTTCCCAAGGATCATATATGATTCTCCCTTCAAATTCTCTCTTCTTATTTACCTTTCAAATTTCTTTCTCTTCCATTCCTGACAAAGCTATAATTAGTGACCTCCAAAGCACAAGGCAAGAGATCTGATCTCAACATTAAAACTAACTCTTAATTCAGTGTTTTTGAATATTGATCAATTACAAAATTACTCTGTTGTTTCAACACATTGTATTTGTACATTTCATTTGTTCAATTCTTAAATATATAAATTTGTTGTTCCTCAAAATACATGCTGTCCAAATATTTGAATATTTCCTCACTTCCCTTTCAGAGAACAGAATTAATTCTACCAGATAAAACTACCACATTTGTTCTCAGATCCCTTTAGAAACTTCCTTTATTTGTTTTTATCAACCCAAAAGACTCACTAAATAAACTAAACCTTTGTATTAAAAACATCATTTTCTTTATTTTATCTAAGTAGGATCTGATGAAAAGTAAGCTAGTTCCTATTTGTATAGTACATGAAAAGCACTGAATATGAACACTTGCAATTAGAGATATTAGAAAAAATAATATTCTCACTTGCCCTTATTTTAGAGCAAAAATATTTGATATATTGGGTTTTCCAGATATCACTCAACTAATCAGAATGAGATTTCTTTTTAATCTTTAAAGGAAATTTTAAGAAGAGCCCTGATTCTTGGATATAGTGATATCTGTGACAATTAATTCAGTTGGTTAAACTATTCTGAAAGGCCAGTGTTCTGGTGGAGTTTTATCTCCATGCATCAGCCAACTAATTCCGTTCTGTTGCCAAAGGCTTAACCCAAGTAAAAATTTTCTGATTGTACCATTGGTGTGAAAAATTCTAGCTACATTGGACTCTGTCAAAATAATACTGAAATTTAGAGCCACAGTCAATTCAGAACAGGGCAAGATTTGTTCCCGAGTGGTCTCTAAACACTCTTATGTATTTTCCTGTATAATTCAAGTTTTATTCTCAGTAAAGTTCTTAAGAGGTGTAGGAAGCAAAGCAGCTTGAATTACATTCCTATCTTTCTCCTTCATAGGTTTAACTCACATGAACAGGTCAACAACACAGATTGTGACTGAGTTTGTTCTCCTGGGATTCCCTGGTTGCTGGGAGATACAGATTTTCCTTTTCTCATTGTTTTTGGTGGTTTATGTCCTAACTCTGCTGGGGAATGGAGCCATCATCTGTGCAGTGAGATGGCATCCACAACTCCACACCCCTATGTACTTTCTGCTGGGAAACTTTGCCTTCCTTGAGGTCTGGTATGTTTCCTCCACTGTTCCCAACATGCTAGCCAACATTCTCTCCAAGACCAAAGCCATTTCATTTTATGGTTGCTTCCTCCAGTTCTATTTCTTCTTTTCCCTGGGTACCACAGAATGTCTCTTCCTGGCAGTAATGGCATATGATAGGTACCTGGCCATCTGCTGCCCACTGCACTACCCCACCATCATGACGGAGCGGCTCTGTGGCATGCTGGTGTCTCTCTGTTGGCTCATTGGATTCCTTGGCTATCCAATCCCCATTTTCTTCATCTCCCAACTTCCCTTCTGTGGTCCCAATATCATCGATCACTTCTTGTGTGACATGGACCCTCTGATGGCTCTGTCCTGTGCCCCAGCCCCTATTACTGAATTTATTTTCTATACTCAGAGCTCCCTTGTCCTGTTTTTCACTTTTATGTACATTCTTCGATCCTATAGCCTGCTGCTTAGAGCTGTTTTTCAGGTCCCTTCAGCAGCTGGCCGGCAAAAGGCCTTTTCCACCTGTGGTTCTCATTTAGCTGTGGTGTCTCTTTTCTATGGGACAGTCATGGTAATGTATGTGAGTCCTACATATGGAATTTCAACTTTTACACAGAAAATCCTCACATTGGTATATTCAGTAATGGCACCTCTCTTTAATCCCCTAATCTATAGTCTTCGTAATAAGGACATGAAACTTGCCCTAAGAAATATCCTATGTGGAATGAGGATTAGTCAAAATTCATGAGCCAGAGATGTGCCATACTTCCATGTTCTAATGAAGTTCAGGTGGAAATGTATCTGTTCTTTCCATGTCTTTTAGTCCTCACTCTGAAGAGATAGAGGTCAGGTACTTTATCTGAAAGTGTGCCCAGCTTTAAACACCTTTCCTGTACTAATATACTTAAACTTTAATTCACTGGTCTTCAGCACCCAGTGGAATTTTCGTTTTTGGAATGATAAAATGTAATTGCTCTATGACAGAAGTTAGGTTTTCCTGCAAGACTTACCATCAGTTTGGGGACAAATCTAAAAACCTTTACAAAATAGTTAAAGATGCAATAACTCTATAATTTTTAACAGCTACTCTTTTCTTAATCTAGTCTAACAATCTTATCTAATCATCCTTTATTTCTATTTAAAGAAGGATTAAAAAAAAAAAAAAGTCTCGACCAGAGGGAACTCTTGGAACAGATTTTCTTAGAGGTATAGTTTCCATGTGGTGAGTTTGAAATAAAACTTTGATACATGCTAAATTTGTTTAAGCTAGGCCAGTGTTCTCTATTGAACATAATTTCACAGAACACCAACATCAGACAAAGCCATTCTGTGACCATTATGAAGCAAAACAAAAACAAGTCCACTCCATAATCACATCTGAGCCCAGACATAAGCAAATATACTGTCCAAACCCCCCAAAAAGGATCAAACTTTCCTCTTTTCTAGCTAGTATAAGTGACTGCTGCTTCTTCACCAACTTTATTCCTATTGCCTTCTAGATAAAAATTAAGACATTCCATCACAGAATTTTCTTCTACTTTCTTACATAATCCAGAGAAAATCCCCACTTCCTTAAACTCTCCCCAAAACCACCGAATACAAGCCCAAGTCATATAATTCCTGTCTAGCACCCTCCTACTGAGATGCCCCATGGCTCCTCATGGCATAAGTTCTTCCTCATTGCAACAAGCCAATAAACCCAATTTCAATCTTGTTCAACTATAGGTATGTTCTTGACAGTCTTTGCATGACTGAAACAACAGTAGTACAACATCAGCATACAATAAGAGTTTTTAAATGTTTGTTGACTATTTTTATCTCAATTTTTTACTTACAAGAATAATATGTGGTTGTTGTAACAAATTCAGGTAATGCAGAAGTGTATAAAGATAGATTTCCCATCTTCAGTCCCATCCCCACCACCACCACCACCACCAATGCTTCTTTCTGCTCCCAGAGTCAATATATCTAAATTTCTCAGTCTGGCATTCAACAATCTTCATAATATTACCACACAAGCCTTACTGTATTTGTTTTCCACTGCTTTCCAACAAAACCCTCAGCTCTACTCAACCAGTCACTTTACTACTTCACTCCTGATCATCTCTGCACCTTTGTTTAGGCTGGTCTTTTCTTCTTTATTTTTTTTTAATAATTTTTTTAATTTTAATTTTTTAAATACTTTAGATTACATAAATGTTACATTAAAAATATAGGGGATTCCCATTGCCCTACCCCCTACCCCTCCCACACTTTCCCACATTAACCACATCCTCCATTAGTGTAGTACATTTGTTACAATAGATGAACACATATTTGCGCATTGTTGGGCTGGTCTTTTAATCCAGACAACCGCACCTCTTCTGCTATGCAACTTGAGAAATATAGCTAATACTTATGATTTTTAGAGTGTTATTTTGTAAAAATGGATATAACTTATAAGAATGTTATAAGGAGTAAATAAGATAATTTATGTAAGGGCCATAGCACAGAAAGAGACACATACAAAGCTCTCAGTACATTCCTTCCTATCTTTCTAACATGGATAATTGGCTGGTGTAGCAGTTTGGTATTATTTATGAATTCCAAAAATAGATATTCGATTATGTCTGTGAACTAGTCTGTTACTCTGGGCATATTAGATTGTATTATCTTCAGAGGTTTCATTTTTACTTGATTAAATTATGATTAGGTCTTTGACTGGGCCACACCAGTAGGATGTTAAGTCCCCACCCCCTTGATGGGCAGGGACTCACAGAGAAAGCTACACGGCAGAGGAGTTAGTTGGAGTTTTTGGATGCTGGAGCCCCAGGAAGTAAACACACAGGAGAAGAACACAGAGGAATAGAGATGGATCTATAGACATGGCAGAGGCCCCGGGAAGAGAGAGAGCCTGATAATCTACAGCTGACCTTGTGGAGAGAACAGAGCAGCTGAGCCCAGAGAGAAACAATCCCTGGGAGATAGATGAGATTTATCCCAGCCTACAGCTGATATTGGAAGACGCTGGGACCACAGAGCCTTAAGAGGAAGAGGAAGCCTGAACCCTTGCAGACGTCAGCAGCCATCTTGCTCCAACATGTGGCTACAGACTTTGGTGAGGGAAGTAACTTACACTTCATGACCTGGTAACTGTAAGCTTCTACCCCAAATAAATACCCTTTATAAAAGCCAACAGATTTCTGGTATTTTGTATCAGCACCCTTTTGGCTAATACAGTTGTTTAAACTTTCAGATTTCCTCTATACTCATCTGAACCAATTTACTTAAAGATGATTTATTTAAAAACCAAATTGGCATTACCATATTTCTAGATATTGTTAGGCAACAATAGGGACTGTTAAAAGTACAAGCTCTACATCCAAGTCCCCTCAGGATTGGGGGAGGAGCTGTGGACTAGAGTGGACTTGGTGATGTTCTGTTGTAGACATATTGTGATTCAAGCAATGGAAGAAATTGTAACAGTGAGGTGGAGCCGGTGGCCACTGGACATTTTTGGGGCAGGGAGAGGAGGGGCAGTTGAAATACTGGGGCTTTTTTGGGACTTTGGGGGTTGTCCTGAGTGGCATAGCGGCGATGGATGTAGGCCATTTTTCCATCAGAATATACCACGCAGAGCTGGGTGGGAGAGAGTGTGGTCTGTGATGTGAACTGTGGTCTATGCTCGGTGGCAAGGCCCCAGGATGTGTATATCCATTGCGGGTGTTGTACCACACGGATGAGGAATGGTGGTGTGGGATGTTGTTGGAGGTGTGGGCGGTGGGGAACATGGGAATCCCTGTAATTTCTGAGTAATATTTAGGTAATCTAA
>JAQZBX010020225.1:0-33173 GCA_029593785.1 Cabassous unicinctus
CATAAGTGGTAATAAGTATAAAATGTGATGCAGAGATAGAGGGGTATAAGAAACAATATGTTCATACCATCCAAGTAAAGTTGATATCAAATCAAATTTATATATAAAGTTTTATGATTTTTATATAATTAAGATGTTAAAATTTATCCCTATGGTAAACACAAGGAAAATAGTTGAAAAATATATCCAGATAGAAATGAAAAGGCACTCAGTATGGTAAAAAAAAAAAAGCAAATAAATATAAAAGTAGATATTAATGGAAGTGAGGGGGAAACAAGGATATAAGTCTTACAAAAATTAAGTAGCAAACTGGCAGAAGAAACTCCTGTACTATCAGAAGTGACATTAAATGTAAATGGATTAAACACTCCAGCCAAAAGGTACAGATTGGCAGAATGGATTTTAAAAAAAAACTTGAACAATCTATATGCTCTCTGAAAGAGACTCACTTTAAATTCAAAGATACAAGTAGGTTGAGGGTGAAATGATGGGGAAAGTGTACCATCTAAGTAGTAACCAAAATAGTTGGAGTAGCTATAGTAATATCAGATTAAATAGGCTTAATTAAAAAAACAGGTACAAGGGACAAAGTTAGGCATTATATTCTGATAAAGAGGACAGTTAGAGAGTAAGATGTAACAAATAAATATTAGAGTCCCAAAATACATGAAGCAAATACTGACAGATATTAAGGGAGTAACTGATGATTCCACATTAATAGTAGGAAACTATAATACATCATTCCCAGTAATGGATAAAACATCTAGGTAGAAGATCAATAAAAAATTACAGAACCTGAATGATACACTAATCCAAGTAGACCAAACAGACATATATAGAATACTGCACCCAATGAAAGCAGAATACACAATTTTCTTGAGTACAGATGGATCATTCTCCAGGGTAGTCCATATGTTGTGTCACATAACAAGTCTGAATAAATTAAAAATCTTGATATCATAGATTATATTTTCTCCTAACACAATGGAATGCAGTGAGAAATTAATAAAAGGGCAAGATATGGAAAAATCACAAATATGTAGAAATGAAACAACAAATTCTTAGATGACAAATGGGTTAAACAGGAAAACAAAAATGAAATTAAAAAAATATCTTCAGGCAAATGAAATGAAAATACAACTTACCAAAACTTATGGGATGCAGTGAAGGAAGTGCTGAATAGGAATTTTTGGCTCTAAATGCTTCCATTAAAAAACAAGAAAGACTTCAGTTCACATACTTATCTTCAAAACTGTAAAACTTAGAAAAAGAAGAGCAAATTAAATCTAAAATCAAGCAGAAGGAAGGAAATAGCAAAGATTAGGGCAGAGATAAATGAAATAGAAAACAAAAACAATACAGAGAATAAACTAAACCCAAAGTTGATTCTGTGAAAAGATCGGTAAAATTGACAAACCTTTAACTAGACTAACAAAGGAAAAAAGAGAGAGGAGACAAAGAGCAAAAATCAGTAATGAAAAGGGGAGCATTACTAGCAACACCACAGTAAATAGGAGAGTATACTATGAACAACTGTATGACAATAATTTAGATAATCTAGATGCAATGGACAAATACTTAGAAACTCACAAACTCCCTATTTTTATGCAAGATGAAAAGCGATTGGATCAGTAACCAAAAAAAAAAAAAAAACAAACAAATCTCCCAATCAAGAAAACCCAAGGACCATATAGCTTCACAGAAGAATTCTACCGACATTCCATGAAGAATTAATTCCAATTCTGCTAAAAATCTTCCCAAAAATTGAAGTGGAGGAACACTTCCTAATTCATTCTACAAGGCCAACATCACACTCATATTAAAACCAGATAAAGACACCATAAGAAAAATAAAGACCAATATCATTTATGAATAGTGATGTAAAAATCCTCAACAAAATACTAGTAAAACAAATCCAACAGTATGCTAAAAAGAGTATACAATATGACAAATGGAATTTTATCCCTTGTAAGCAAAGTTAGCTCAACATAAGAAAACCAATTAATGTAATACATCACATTAAAAGAATGAAGAAAAAACACATTATCTCAATCATTGAAGCAAAGGCATTTGATAAAACACAGCACACTTTCTTGATAAAAATACTTAAAACACTAGGAATAGAAGAAAACATCCTCAACCTGATAAAATGCATAAATGAAAAACCCACAGCTAGCATCTTAATCAGTGGTAAAGGACTGGAAGCTTTCTATTAGAGATAGAAGGAACAAGACAAGAAAGCTCATTATCACCACTTTTATTGAACATTGTGCCTAATTTTCCTTTCAGGGCAATTAGGCAAAGAAAAGAAGTAAAAGGCATGCAAACTGGAAAGGAAGAAGTAAAACTTTCTTTACTTGCAGATAATATAATCACATATGCAGAAAATCCTGAAAAAGCCACAGCAAAGTCTTGTAGCTATTAATGAATACAGCAAAGTGGTAGGGTGCAAGATTAACACCCAAAATTTGTGGTGTTTCTGTATACAAACAATGAAAATTCAGAACAAGAAATCAAGAAATAATTCCATTCAAAACAGCAACTAAAAAAACCAAATATTTGAGAATAATTCAAACCAAGCATGTAAAGGACAAAAATCTACAAAATATTGCCAGCAGAAATTAAGAAAGTCCCAAATAAATAAAAGGACATTCCGTGTTCATGAACTGTAAGACTAAATATCATTAAGATGTCAATACTGTCTAAAGGATTTCATAGATTCAATGCAATCCAAAAATAAATCACACAAACTTTTTTGCAGAAATGGAAAAAGCCAATCATAAAATTTAACTAGAATGGTAAGGGAGCCCAATACCTAAAGGCATCTTGATAAAGAAGAATGCAATTGGAGGACACACACTTCCCTATTTTAAAATTTAATGTGCCAGAGAGGGTGTAGCTCAGTGCTTGAGCACACATTTCACATTTATGAAATCCCGGGTTCAATACCTGGTACCTCCTAAAGAAAAACTTAATACAAAGCCACAGTTATAAAATTAAGGTATTATTGGCACAAGGACAGACACATACATCAATAGAATAGAACTGAGAGCTCAGAAATCAACCCTCACATTTATGGCTAACTGATTTTATGTGTGTGATTCATTAATTTATTTATTGCTTTAAATTGCACAGTTTTTGGTACATGACCCTTGACCAAGTGTAATGCTTTTGAAATGAAGGTGCAGATATTCAAACACATCCCTTAATTGTGCAATAAAATTTAATAAATAAAATATTTGACCTTAGATTAATGATGAAAGAGATATAAGAAAAAATTACTTTAATGAAAATATACCTGAAGACTTTCTTCTAAATGCCAGATAGTCATTTTATGATCATCCTTCATTTAGCCCTTTATTCAACTGGGATTTATTCTACAACTATTACATGAGAATCATAAATCAGCAAGATAAAATTATCACCATCCCTATTAATTGAAAATAGACACAAACATATGCTTAAAAAGCAAGAAAAAATTTAAACACCACATAAATTGTATAACAGGTACATTCAGAAGCACTTATGGAAAATTAGAGAAGGGTTTGCATGAAGATCAGTTGCATGGAGAAAGGGTTTTAGGTGGTGATGAGAGAAATGGAGAAAGATTTGAAAGAGAATATGACCAACTGATTTTTGACAAGGTGGCAAAAATCACACAATTAAGAAAGAATAGTCTCTTCAATAAATGGTGCTGGGAAACTGGATCTCCATTTGAAAAATAAGGAGGACTGGAACCTTATCTCACGCAATATATAAAAGTGAACTAAAAATGGATCAATGACTTTAATATACGAGTTAGAATTATCAAACTCACAGAATATGTACGAAATCATTTTCAGGACCTGGCATTAGACAATGGTTTCTAAGACTGTACAATAGTTTCTTAGATTTACATGCAAAGCAAAGGAAATAAAAGAAAAATAAATGATTAGATGGGACCTTATCAAAAATAAAATTAAAAAAATTATCGTGAAAGTAAAATGAAAACTTATGCAATGGGAGAAAATATTGGGAAACCATATATTCCATAATGGATTAATATCCAGAATATATATTAAAAAAACCTTCAAATTAGAAAAAAGACAGACAACCAAATTAAAACATGGGAAAAATTCTTGAATAGACATCTACATTGCCAAAGGTTTGAAACAACTCTAGTGTCCATCAACTGATGAATGAATAAGTAAAATGTCGTATATACATGCAGTGAAATATTATTAAGCCATAAAGTAATGTAGGGAGTAGGCAAGATTGCATCAGTTTAAGTGGGTGCTCACCCTCTCTCTTGCAAGAGACAGCTGATTGGGGACAGGATCCTGCCTGAATGAGCTGTTCTGGGAGCCCACAGAGCAAAGCGGGAGACTTTGGGACATCAATCTGGAGGAAGCTGGACAGGGAGATAGATTGTTCAATATAAAACCATGAGTGTTAAGCCCATGCTGATAAATCACAGACACGTAAGTCTCACCCTCAGGGCAAAGGGCCAGGGTGAGGCCAGACTTCTGCTGGCCACCCAGAAAGAGGGAGCATCCTCCAAGTGAAGGAGGGTTCTGGTAAGGGGCAGAGAGGGTTTTCCTTTCTGTGAGTTTGGCTGCCTGGACCCCATTAGAGCTTTGGGGAGCACATTAGTAGGCTCAAGTAAACACCAGGCAGAGGGGAGAGGCGAATCTGCTGAGGAAGCCTGATTTACCTAAAAACTCTGAGATACAGAGGTTTGGCCTGAGAGAGGGCAGAGTCAGCCAATTTAATAATTCCATGCTGAGGACTTTAAGAATTTCAACTGCCCTAAGGGAGTCAGGCAGTGGGAAGCACTCAATAAGTTTCCAAGAGCCTATTTAGCATCCCCTGGGAGGAGGGGGCAGTTTAGAAGGGGGTTGAGGATCATTTCTGTGGGGTGAACTCAGTCACCAGGGTCCCATTTGAATTACAAAAGGTTAGACAATCTGACCAGGAGATGGACGGGGGATCAGTTCACACAGACTGCTGAATCCTGCTGCCCTAGGAGAGTCAAACCTGCCCCAGGGAAAGTGAATGAATGGCTTTCTGAAGAGCTTACTGAGCCAATTAGAAAGGTAGATCAGTGGAGGATTTTCCACCTTTAATATACAAGATCCATAGTTTGATTCATGGCTCCTCTAAGAGTAGCAATCCACTGGGATATCTAACATCTAGCTGATACAATAGGACAGGGAAAACATAGACATTATTTTTGTACTAGCTACTTTTGGGTCCCTTATTTTTCCAAAAAATAAAAAAAGTTAAAAGAAATAACTTAATTTACTAGGTAAAACCTGCCTCAAAACGTGCAGAGAGAAGCCTGCAGGTTAATTGATTGATGAACATAGGCAGCCTGAGAAGCTCCACAATGGCAGAAGAATGAACGCTGTTCTTCCTTAGCTCTGTTTGACTGCTTTCTTGTGTGTTTGTTTGGTTTTCTTTGTTTCTTGTTTTACTTTCCTCTTTCTTTGCCCGCCCTTTTTTTAAATTATGTGCTCTTAGCTTGTTTATTTTTGCTGTGCTTCTTCTTGCTTGATTTCCCTTTTCCTGTTTATATTGATTTTTGTCTACCAACAGGATCTCTTTTCCTTCCCTCATCTTTCTATATTCTGTTTTCTATTGTGGTTCTTACATTCCATTTTTATTTTGTGCTCCATATTTTCATGTTTTGATTTTTTTCCCTATCCTTTCTTTACTCTTTCTCTCTCTCATCATCATTCTGGCCATTTAAATCATTCTATATATTTTTCTCTATTCAGTTTCCTGTTTCACTGTAGGTACTCCACATTTTTATTCCTATTAATTTACACTGCTTACATGAGTTAAATATTGATTTTACTAAGTCTTATATTGCCCTTCTTCTAACTTTTATTATTATTATTATTGTATTTTTTTTTAACTTTCACTTTCTCTGGCCCTAGTCTTTTCCTTTAAAGGAACACAGAAAACAGCAAGGAAATAGAACAAAAAGAACAAAGTCTCAAAGAGAATATTTAACACACATACAAAACCAGCAGCTAAATAAAACTCTAGAGCAGAGACAGAAGCTAATCAGCTGAATAAACCATCAAGATAAACAGATAACCAGAGGGCAACAAAAAATTACACACCATACTAAGAAAGAGGAAGACATGGACCAGTCCAGTAAGCAGACTAAAAATCAGGAAGAGATAAAAAACATCAAACAACTAATCATAGCTGTTCAACAAATATCATGGACCAACTTAAATAAATGAAGGGATTAAGGATATTAAGAAGACACTGGGAGAACATGCTGAAGAAATTGCAAACATACATAAAATGATAACGGATATTATGGTGATGAATGGTGCAATTCAAGAAATCAAAAAGACACTGGAATTATATAACAGCAGATTTGAACAAGCAGAAGAAAGAATTAGTGATGTGAAAGACAGTACATCTGAAATCAAACAGATAGTAGAACAGATAAATAAAAAAACAGAAAAAATACAGCAGGGACTTAGGAATTGATATAAAAACACAAAATGCACAAACATATGCATTATAGGCATCCCAGAGGGAGAAGAGAAGGGAAAGGGAACTGAAGGAATGTTGAAGGAAATAATGATTGAAAACGACCCAACCTTATTGAAGGAGATGGATGTACATGTCCAGGAAGCACAGAGCACCCCAAACCTTATAAACCCCAACAGGCCTACTCCAAGACATATAATTGTCAAAATGTCCAATGCTCAAGGCAAAGAGAAAAAACTCAATGCAACAAGGGAAAAGAGAACCACCACATACAAGGAAGCTCAATAAGATTAGATGCTGATTTCTCATCTGAAACCATGGAAGCAAGAAGACAGTGGTATGACATAGTCAAGATACTCAAAGAAAAATCCTTCCAGCCAGAATTCTCTATCCAGCAAAGCTGGCATTCAAAAATCTTCGAGAGTTCAAAATATTCACAGATCAATAGAAATTAAGAGAGTATGCCAATAAGGAACCTGCCCTTCAAGAAATACTAAAGGAAGTTTTTTAGGTTGAAAGGAAAAAACAGGAGAAAGAGAGTTGCAGGAGAGTGTAAGAACAACTAAAAAGACAAAAAAAAAATAAAAATAGAAACAACAAAGAAAATATGGTGGATGTTAGAAATTCATTGAGAATAATAACACTGTATGTTAATGGATTGAACTCACCAGTCAAGAGACACAGATTGGGAGAATGGATAAAGAAATATGACTCATCAATATCTTGTCTACAAGAAACCCACCTTAGGTCCAAGGATTTAAAGAGTCTGAAAGTGAAAGGCTGGAAAACAATTTTACAAGCAAACAATAACCAAAAAAAAAGGCAGGAATAGCTATATTAATATCAGACAAAATAGACTTTAAAGGCAAAACTATTGTAAGAGACAAAGATGGACACTATATATTAATAAAAGAGGTAATCTTTCAAGAAGAAAGAAAAATCATAAACATTTATGTACCTAATCAGGGTGCCTCAAAATACATGAGGCATGCACTGGAAAGATTAAGTGGATAAACAGATGCCTATAAAATTATAATGGGCGACTTTAATACACCATTATCACCATTAGACAGAACATCTTGACAGAGAATGAAAAAAAAAATAACTGAATAATACATTAGAGGTTCTGGACCTAATAGACATATACAGAACACTACACCCAAATACAGTGAGGTATGTTTTCTTCTCGAGTGCACATGGATCATATTAGAAGATAGACCACATGCAAAGCCACAGATCAGCTCTCAATGAATTCAGAAAGATTGAGATTATACAAAGTAATTTCTCTGACCATATTGGAATGAAAATGGAAATCACTAAGGGCCAGAAAACCAGATTAGGCACACATATATGGAAGTCACAACACACTCTTAAAGAAACAGTGGGTCAAGGAGGAAATCTGAAAAGAAATCAGCAACTACCTTGAAATGAATGAAAACAACAATACAACATATCAAAACCTATGGGATGGAGCAAAAGCAGTACTTAGGGAGAAATTCATAGCCATAAAGGCATATATCAAAAATGAAGAAAGAGATAAAATTGAAGACCCAACTGCCCTCCTGGAGGAAGTGGAAAAGCAAAAACAAACTAGGCCCAAAGGAAGTAGAAACTAAGAAATAACAAAGATTGGAGCAGAACTAAATGAAATAGAAAAAAAGAAACCACTAGAAAAAATAAACAAAAGCAAAAGCTGGTTCTTTGAGAAGATCAATAAAATTGACAAACCCTTAGCTAGACTAAGAAAGAAGAAAAGAGAGCAGATGCAAATACACAAAATAAGAAATAAGGAAGGGGAGATCACAAATGACACCACAGAAATAGAGAGAATCATAAGAGGATACTTTGAAAAGTTATATGCAATAATTAATTTAGAAGAAATGGACAGATTCCTTGAAATTCACTAGCAGCATACATTGATGAAAGAAGAACTTGGTGAACTCAACAGTCCAATTACAAGTAATGACTTGCAATTGACGCAGTCATCAAAAACATCCCAACTAAGAAGAGCCCAGGACCAGATGGCTTCACAGGTGAATTCTATGAAACATTCCAGAAAGAGACAACACCAATCCTGTGTAAGCTCTTCCAAAAAATGGAAGTAGAAAGAACATTGCCTAACTCATTCAATGATGCCAACATTACCCTAATACCAAAGCCAAACAAAGTTGCCACATAAAGGAAAATTACAGACCAATCTCTAATAAACGTAGATGCTAAAATCCTGAACAAACTCTTGCTATTCACATTTAACATATCAAATGAACTATAGACCTTGACCAAGTGGGTTTCATCCCAGGTATGCAAGGATGTTTCAACATAAGAAAATCAATCAATGTAATACACCACATAAACAGATTGAAAGGAAAAAATCATATGGTCATCTTTATAGATGCAGAAAAAGCCTTTGACAAAATACAGCACCCTTTCCTGATAAAAACACTGAAAAAAGATAGGAATATAAGGAAACTTTCTGCACATAATAAAAGGTATATATGAAAACCCACAGATAACATAGTCTTCAATTGTAAAATCTAAAAATCTTTTCCTCTAAGATTGGGAAAAAGACAAGGATGCACATTTTTACCACTCCTATTTAACATTGTGTTAGAAGTACTTGCTCAAGCTCTGAGGCAAGAAAAAGATATAAAAGGCATCCAAATTTGAAAGGAAGAAGTAAAAATTTCTCTATTTGCAGACAATATGATCCTATGCAAAGAAAGCCCTGAGAAATCTACAGCAATGCTTCTAGAACTTATAAATGACTTCAGTAAAGTTCCAGGCTATAAGATCAATGCTCAAAAATCAGTAACATTTCTGCATACCAATAAAGAGCAATCTGAGGGAGAAATCAGGAAACAAATACCATTTACAAAAGTAACTAAAAGCATCAACTCCCTAGAAACATATTTAACTAAAGATATAAAGGACTTATATACAGAACACTACACAACACTGTTAAAGGAAATCAAAGAAGATTTAAATAAATGGAAGAATATTCCCTGTTCATGGTTCAGAAGACCAAACATCATTAAAATGCCTAACCTACACAGACTAATCTATAGATTTACTGCAATCTCAAAAAAAATCAACACAGCATTTTTTAAAGTATAGGAAAATCTAACTATAAAATTTATTTGGAAGGGTATTAAGCCCCACATCGCCAAGGACATATGGAAAAAGAAAAATGAAATTAGAGGTTGACTAGTTGACTTTAAAGCATATTATAGAGCTACAGTGGTCAAAACTGCATGGTATTTGTGCAAGGATAGGCATAACAAGCAATGGAACCAAATTGAGAGTTTTGATATAGATCCCTGCATATACAGTCATCTGATATTCGACAAGGCCACCAAGCCCACGCATTTCGAAGAGAATGACTTCAACAAATGGTGCTTGGAGAACTGGATATCCATATCAAAAGAATGAGAGAGGAATACCATCTCACACCTTATACAAAAATCAACTCAAGATGGATCAAAGATCTTAATATAAGAATCAAGACTATAAAGACCTTGGAAGACAATGTAGGGAAGCATCAACAGGACCTTGTAATAGGAAGTGGTTTCATGAACTTCACACCCAAAGCATGAGCAGCAAAAGAGAAAAATAGATAAATGGGATATCCTCAAAATTAAAATATTTTGCACCTCAAAGGGCATTACCTAGAAAGTAAAAAGGCAGCTTACCCAATGGGAGAGCATATTTGGCAACCATATATCTGATAGGAACCTAATATCCTGCATATATAAAGAAATCCTATACCTGAACCATAAAAAGACAAACAACCCATTTAAAATGGGCAAGTGACCAGAAAAGACACTTCTCCAAAGAAGATATACAAATGGCTAAAAAGCACATGAAAAGATGGTCAGCATTGCTGGCTATTAGGGAAATGCAAATCAAAACTATAATGAGATACCATCTTACACTCATTGGAATGTCAGCTATATGAAAAACAAACAAACAGTGTACTCTAAATATTGGAGAGGATATGGAGGAATGGGAACCCTCATTCACTGCTGGTGGTAATGTAGATTGGTCCAGCCATTGTGGAGGACATTTTGGCATTTCCTCAAAAAACTAACTATAGAACTTCCTTATGATCCTGCAATTCCACTGCTGGGTATAACCGAGAAAATTTGAAAGCAAAGACACAAACAGATATATGCACAGCAATGTTCATAGCGGCATTATTCACTATTGCCAAAAGTTGGAATCAACCCAGTTGCCCATTGATAGATGAATGAATAAACAAAATGTGTTACACACATACAATGGAATATTACTCACCTGTAAGAAGGAATAAAGTGCTAATACATGAGATAACATGGATGAATCTTGAAGGCCTTTTGTTGAGTGAAACAAGCCAGGCATTGAAGGATGAACAGTACATGAACACATTGATATGAATTAAGGAAATTGAGCAGTCTCAGAGAGCTATTGTCTGGAAGATAGGTATACAAGAAATAGAAAGAGAAAAGACAATTGTGAACCATTACTCATATGGATGTAATTTACAGTAAGGTGAAAGTCTGTAGTTGCATATTGAAGTGATAGGACAGTAGGGTAGTGATATTATTGGGTTGGGTGGTGCAGGGTTATGAGGTGGGTAGATTGGGAAGTGTAGGTTAGAATTTCCAGGGTACTGGGAGGAGGATTTGGAGACACACCAGGGAAGCACTGGGGATTTGTGGGTATGTGGTTGAAAGTATAAAGTTGGGGATGCTTTTATGGCAATATGAAAGGAAGGATTACTGGTTTAGGGTGTTGGATGGGGTGACATTGAGGACAGGGCGCACCTAGAGCAGGTTTCTAGGGAGTGTGCAAGTGATCATTTTTTCATAAAGTGTTGAATCAGTGGGTGGACACCCACATAATGAATGGGAAGGTGTTGGACTCCCATCCTTGGGAGGACTGATTTTTGCAGAAACAGACAGTTGGGTGTCTCTCAATAGCAAGGCCGGTTCCTAACAGGGGAGGACAGACCTAACATGACCTCAGTCTTGTTGCATGTAACTATGAATCTTGTCATCCAAAGAGTCAAGCCAGGGGTTTGCCATGGGCCCCAGTGGTATGGGGTGGGAGGAATAGAATGAATTGAACAGGGTGCATTTAGTGGTCATTGGAATTGTTCTGCATGATCTCACAGTAATGGACACAGGCCATGGTAAATATCATCAAAATTTGTAGAAGTGTATAGTCTAATGTGTAAACCACAGTGTAAGCCATTGACCATGTTAGGTTGCTATGTTTCACTATTTGCATATCAGTTATAACAAAGATAACATCCACATGTAAAAAGGTATTAATATGGGGGGAGGTGGGAAGTGGGAGAATGTTGAGTATATGAGAGTCTCCTGTATTCTGTGTATGACTTTGCTGTGACCTAAAACTTCTTTCATAACAACATGAAAAAAAGTGAGAACTGGGGAATGAGTGGGGGACGGTATCACAGTACAGACAGGACATGAAATATTGCAGTGATGAAAGGCAAAATTTTTTTAAAAAATTGTTTTTAATATTTTTCATTTTTTTAATATCCCAATCTTAATTTTATTTTACTTTTGGTTTTTAAATTTTTTATGTATTTTTTCTCTTATATTTAACTTTATTATTATTTCATTTTCCTGTTACTTGAATTCAGCTATTGTAATGGCTTCATCTTTGAAGAAGCTTTGGATCACAGAAGGGTTACAACAGGGTTGGGGAAAGATCTTTAGTGTGATGTGTCAGGGATGGGGGATGTATGGGAGGAAGTTCATCTGAACATAAATATAAGGAATATAAAAATGTTCAAATGTTCATGGGGCATTGTCATGGTGGGTGGAGAATCACACAATAAAGGAGAGAATACTGAATTCCCATCCTGGAGAGCTCTGCCACATTCTCTAATGGAGCAGCAACAGTCCTCCATGTGCAGGGGCAGTGACTGTTGAAGGAGGATGACCCACTGATGAGCCCTTGATATTGAGGACTAGGCTTACGAGTTTTTGCTCTTAAAATGGAAACTTAGCTTATTGTTATGAAGTGCCTAAGGGCTGCCTCCTGAGAGCCTCCTTGTTCTTGGATGTGGCCCCTCTCTAAGCCAAACTCAGCATATGAATGCATTCCCTTCCCCTCAGCATGGGACAAAACTCCTGGTAATGAACCTCCCTGGCACCAAGGGATGTCTACCAAGCACCAACTAGAAATGCAACTGGAAAATGACCTCGAATAAAATGGGCAAAAGGTAAAGACAAATGAGTTTAAATGGCTAAGAGACTTCAAAGTGAATTGGGAGGTCATCCCAGCAGTAATGCTTACGCACATCTCAGCAGGCTCTCATAGACTTCCAAAGTGGATAACACCCCAAATCATGGGGATCCTGAGGTCTCTGGAGACACCCAGGTCCTATCATAGTGCAGATAGCTCCAGAGTTTGGTGCCTTCCCACTGGGCCCTAATTTGGAGTTTGTGCTCCTGAGAGTTCCAGAGTTGGGCTCAGTTATGTCTTTCCTGCATATGGCTCATTGGTCCCTTCTATTTAATCCTATATTTGGTGCTGTAGTTTGTAGGTGTACATACAGAGTCATGAGTCTTTGGGCTGTCCATGTGCCAGCTGGGCCCAGAACCTTGGTGTAGCTGCAAAACCTACTCTACAGCACATTGGACTTACCAAGGACAATTGGTGGGGAGAAGATGATGGAAACAGCCATCCCAAGAAACAGAGAAAGTCTTCTCCTGCAGGCAGAGTAGTCCAATGCATCTTTCCCATAGGATGTAAGCCCCATATTAATTTGAGGTGGAGTGGACATCACCATCCCAGAATCCTCAGGATTGGGGTAAGAGATATGGACTAGAGTGGACTTACTGATATTGTACTATAGACATATTGTGATTCTAACATTGGAAGGAATTACAACCTTGATATGAAGCCAGTGGCTACTGGAGGCTATGTGGGTAGGGATAGGGAAAAACAGTTGTAATATGGGGGCTTTTTTGGGACATGGGGATCATCCTGAAGGACATCCTAATGACAAATGTAGCCTATTTTATATCATCACATAACATGCAGAACTGTGTGTGAGAGAGTCTAGAATACAATGTGAACTATGGTCGATGCTTAAAGGCAATTCCCCAGGATGCATTTATCAATTGCAATGAATGTGCCAAACTAATGTATGATGACTATGTGGGAGGTTGTGTAAGGTGTGGGAAGTGGGACATATGGGAATCCCTATATTTTTTGTGTAACATTTATGGAGTCTAAGTAGCCTTTAAAAAATAAAAAATAAAAATTTAAAAAATTAATATAGTCTGGAACAGGACCCCAGTCCTCAATCTGGGTTACTGAATCAGAAACTAGTCTGTGAAGCTGATGTGCTCAGTCAGTTACCCAGTGCAGCATTAGCATTCAAGATATGCTGTCCTCCATACTGAAACACCTGCCATCCCCATGGATTCAGTGAGGAAAGAAAAAGTGTTTTTGACTTGTAGGAACCTTTCTGAAGAACCCGCTTAATCACTATAGGAGGATGGGCAAAGCCTAGTCTCCACTGTGTGGTGGGAGGAGCTGGAAGGAGAGGCCCCAGGGGGAGCCCAGGAGAAGAAGGGTTGAGTCCAGGAAGGAACCCCAGAGAGGGGCCAAGGGAGGAATCCCAGAGAGGGGCATCTTGGAAGGACTGCAAAGAGGAGCCTCTTGCAGTCACCCCCATTCTTATTGTGTCACCATGCATCCCATCATCAGCAGTTCAAGTTCCCCACTTGAACCTGGAGGACACGTAGGGAAAAACCTTTCTGTCACACCTGCCCTTCAGATAAGGGGCAGATTCCACACCCTCCCATCTGTCCTGTGGTTTCCCTTATACCCTACACCTCAGAGTATGACATCTCATATCCCAGAGGAGACTCTGCACCCCGAGGGGGTGTTAATCTGATCCTGGAAGCTATCCCATTCTAGAGGAGACCCAATGCAGAGGATACCCCATCACAAAGGAGACCCTTCTCCAGAGGAGATGTTGAATCCCTAGGGAGACTCCATATCCCCAGGAGTCCCCCCCCCCAGAGGAGAACCAGCACCGCTAAAAAGACCATAAACCAAGGGGACAACCCACCACACCATGGAAGCTAGGTGTGTGATCTCCATTCACCCATCACAGCAGCATCTTTTCCATCCCACAGCTTCTGGGTCTCTGGGAGACCTGGGGAGGGGAATTGAAGATGTGGAGCAGGAGGAAGGGGAGAGGAGAGGAACCAGCAAACAGTGTTGCCATGCACAGAGCCCTATTCTCTTCTCCTATCTATTGTTCCTCCTCTCATCTATGCCTCCTCCATTTACATCCCATCTCCCTGTCCTTTCTTTCTCCTGACTTTGCATGCCTTCACTTTCTTCCTGTCTCCTAGTTGCCTATCATTCCCAATACTGAGACACACTCTGCTTTAACCCGTCTTTCAATCACATGTGATCCACCCTCTGTCCACCTCTGAGTGACCTACTCTGGACTTATGATGGCCCACCTGGATCTTCCAGTGTTTTCCCAAAGCCCTCCCCTCCCACAGTCCTTGCCCTGCAACCACCTGAGCATAAAACAATGACTGTGTTTTCCAGGGCCTAGGTGGGGCCAGTAGTGTGCTGACTGGAAAGCTCCCAAATGGTGCACCATCCCCAAGCAGTGAAACACAGTGATCCAGAAGGGACCATCACCTCCGTGGATGTGGACACCATGTTTGCCCAGGCAAGTAGTCTCAGAGCCAAGGTCTGCTTACAAACAGACTGTGGACCAGGCCTAGCCATGCCAACATCCTGGACGGAAGCCAAAGAGCACACACATTCCATCTACTATATTAGAGACCTCATTAGCCATACTGGTTCAAGCTTCTACTTAGATACCCCAACAGGCAGGGAGGGTTGACAAGCGTTGTGGAAGCCTGTGAGAGAGCAAAGTTCTATGGCTGCAGTGCACCTGAGTCCAGGGTTAGGCAGAAGGACGGTACTGGTCTGTTTGATTGCAGACTGGGGATTGCTCCAAGTGCATATGTGTCATGAACTGACAGGGGTAACAATTTAATCAAAAGCCTAATTTTCCTCTGGAATGGGTCATATGGACACCAAAAAGTACTCACAGTACTCTCTGGGAGGATGTCCAGCCTCAGGAAATTATCCAATATTCAAAGTAAGTGAATTAATAAATTGTGGGAAAGGTACACAGTGTAACATGGGCCATCATTAAAAATGATGGTCAATGAGTAAAATATAAATGAACCAATAAAAATATAAAAAACTATGTGAAATACACAGCACAATAAAAAGCACACTATGGTGAATTCTGTAAAAGACATTCTCACTTGTGCATTTCTGCTCAGTAGACATAAAACAAAATAGAATGGTTCATTTCTGGGATATGGAATGTTAGATGATTTTTCATTTGCTTCTTGTGCCATATGTATTTTAGAATACATATTCTAATATAAACATGTATTACTTTTATAAACAGACTACTTTCTATAAATCAAAAATATACTCAGGATCATCTACATAATTTCTTGGGCTCAATGCAGGTGAAAAACTTAAGCCCCATGATTGAAAATTATTAAGAATATCAAGATGGCACTGTAGAGTGTGGTCCCTTCTGAGCAGGCTGACAATGAAACTGGCTCTGGATGTTCCAAATGAAATGTTAGAGAGAAGCACCTGAGCTGTCAGCTGAGTGGACCAATGCATGGTTCATCAATGAAGATGTGGGACAGAGAGCAAGGGAGCTCAGGAGGCAGGGTTTAAGAGGCTTACCCTAGGGACAAGACCTTATTTCAATCTCATGGGGCTCTGAATTCCTGGGCAGTGATTCAGGACACTCCAGATTCACAGGATCCCTCTTCCTCAATCCTAATGATTCATGAACAAGCCATGAAGAAGCTGTGTTGCTCCACACCTCCATATCTTTGATCCTGTGTTCCTCCTGCTAGTTTACACATCTCTACTTTCTGGCTTATCCATCAGCCTTCAACAGACAGGTACCCTCCTCTCTGAGACTCTCCTAATGTGCCCCAGAACCATAACCATTTCCTACCTTGTGCTTCAATCTTACCTCATGTAATTCTGCACTGTCTATCATGCTCAGGGGAATTTATGACATTTCATGCATGTCTCAGTAACTGGTCTATAGGGAGTTACTGTGAAAAAAGCAGGTGCTCAGAGATAACAATTCAGTCTTTTGTAAATTTCCTTCTTGTATGGTAAGACTTGTATTCTAAAGTACTTTAAATAGTTTTGCTTTATTCTTTCACAAAAGAAGTCTAAAAGTATGTATATTTGAATTTAACTTTTGTTACTCAATGCTTGTGATATTTATCCTAGGTACTTTCCAGTTTGATTCCTTTTTTGACCTATGAGTTATTTAATTTTGAATTGCTTTCCTTCCAAAAATATGGGGATTTTATAGTTATCTTATGCTATTGAATTTTACCTTAATTTCACCATTGTCACATTTCATAATTTGATTTCAATCCTATTAAATTATTGAAATGGCTTTATCACTCAGCTTCTGGATAGTCTTGGTAAATATTTCATGTGCACATGACAAGAATGTTTATTCTGAAGTTTCCAGAATATGAGGTACATATATATTCTTTATATTTTTTCTTTATTTTACTAATGGTTAGTCTGTCCCTCTGTGTCTCCCTTTAAGTCAGACTCAGCAAGTGGGAAGAAAGTCAAACTGAGTCTTGCCTCATTGATGTAGTCCAATCAAAAGCCCTAGGGTGATCTTATCACGTAATCTAATCATGAGCTCTTTAGCTGAATTTAATGCAAATAGAGGGTACTACAACCATGAGAATAGATTTGTACAAAATATAATCTTTTTTTTTTTTGGATTCACAGAATTCAAACATAGTGGGAGAATGTAGAATGACTGAAAATGGGTTTAAGAACAGAGGCAGAGAAGTTCCAGCCAAACTATTTCATGACTTGAATATGTTCAAGTGGTAGGCAGAGCCCTCTGGAGCAGAGGGAAAGCAGACATTCCAGCTCTGATTTGGGGCATATGGGTGTTTAATGTCTTAGCTATGTGACAAAAATAAGCAAACTTCAAAATATCTCTGGTAAAGCTTCAGAACCTGCCAAGACTGAGCAGGGCAGTCAGTTCTTTCAGAAAAACACCCCCAAAGACCTGGAAATCAAGTGACTTTTGAGGTTGAGACAACTCCAAATGCCTTATTTCCTTCAGCCTCCTCCTCAGAGGTGAAATTTCCCCCTCCATGGGAGAAATGCCATTTTTAAAGAGACCTTAGATTACATATGTTAGATAGAAAATATAGGGGAGTCCGATATGCCCCATACCATATCCCTCCTACATTTCCCACATTAACAACATCCTTCATTAGTGTGGTATGTTTGTTTCAATTGATGAACCCATATTGAAGCATTGCCACTAACCATGGTTTATAGTTTACATTATCGTTTACATCCCAGAGATGATGTTTAAAATGAGGAAGCTCCAGCTCATGAGACTCACCATTAAAACTATCTCTCAAATCTTGCATCCAGCCCAGCCCTCAGGTGACTTACTTACTTGTTGAAATTGACTTCTCTGGCTGAGGTCCTTGGTGAATTTGATGGCATTGCTAATTGGCCTCACAAATTTCTATCCTGGAACAAAGTAGAGGCATCACAGATAACCCTCCCAGGCCTTTGAACCCTCACCAAGCTCCACATCTCATTGCTGGCTAATGAAGGAGAAATCACCCAACATTTTAATGGAACAGGAACCTAGAGAGGTGGCCTGCCAAGGCTCTGCTTCTAAGCTTTCCCAAATCCCCTTTTCTGTCTTTTAATTATTCCATGGAAAGGAGCAGATCAGGCTCCCAGTGGTAAAAAATTCTCCAATCAAAGTTGCCTAGTATCTTTGTAAAATGTAAATATGACTGGGTAGCAAGTGGTTTATGAACCATTCACCAAATGCCTGAAAAACACACACATTTCCCCAGAAATGGCTCAGAATAAAAGTAATTCCTCAAGCAATGCTTCCCAGTCTTCAGGAAGGGCATTCACAGAAGAGGCAAGAGAAAATGATGTCAGGTTTTGCTGCAGGAGCAGCTGAGATGCCTTGAGGAATGTCCAGAGAAAGCAGACATGGCTTTGGGAATTGCAGGCCATGTCCTTGGACTCCCCTTCTTCCAGGTGAAACCCGTACCAACCCCTGCCAAGTGTCCAGGCCACATTCTTAGGGAAGGCTGAGGTTCTAAAGCATGAAAACTGATCATGGAGGGACCCAAGTGTGTCCAGTGCCCTCCTAGCCTACAGTGGAAGCAGCTACTACAGGAGAACCAGAGGCCAAGCGACCATCAGGTGGGCTGCCTCTCCATTTCCCAATGGATGCTTGCCATAACCTGAGACTTCAGTGTCCCTCATTTTCCAGATGCTGCCAGGCAACACAAGAAGCAGCCCTACTCACAAAGACCACACAGTTGTTCAGCGAGGACAGGGCCCCAACCCCCATCATTCATTGCTGTTTGGGGTCCCTTCTAGGCACTCTAATCCCTACTTCACACATCCACCTGGTCTCACACCATCACCTCCAATGTTCACGTTCATGGTTGAATATGCACAGTCTAAATTCAGAGAGACACACAGTTTTCCTGTGTGTGTGAAACACCTTTGGACACTCATCAAATAGTCCAACCACAAAACAATTGTGAGATGGTGGAAATACAAACAAGAATGATGCATGACACTGGGAATAAAAACACATCAGAGTTAAGTTTGCAGAACACTACAAATTTTCATTATTAATATACTTAGATTACAAAAATGTTACATTAAAAATGTTGGGTATCCCCCTATGTCCTACTCCCTACCATGACCACTCTTTCCATCATTAACAATATCTTTCATTAGTGTGTGTCAAGCCCTCAGTGTTGCTGCCAGTAATTATGAATCATGTCCTTCAAGAAGTGAAGCCTGGTGGTTGCCATGGGTCCCAAGGAGAGAGGGAGTGAGTAATAGAAAAGATGGAACAGGGGATATTTTGGGGGTAATGCAAGTGTTCTACATGATTTTGCATTGTTAGATACAGGCCATGTTAAATTTCAGAAAAAATATAAGGGTGGATTGTCCAAAATGTAATCCATAATGTAAATCATTGAGCATGGTTAGTAGCTATATTTCAATATTTGTACATCAGTTGTAGCAAATGTATAATCCACATATGAAATGTTATTAATATGTGAAGGTGGAAAAGGGGAAGGATGTTTAATATATGGAACCCCCTATATTTGGTATGTGACTTCTCAGTAACCTAAAACTTTTTTGAAGACAAAATTTAAAAAATAAGACAGTGGGGGAATAAATGGAAGAAAATGTCACTCTACATACAAGACAACAGATCTTATAGTGAGGAAAGCTAAAATGTAAACAAATATACATATTTATTCTTTATTTTTCATTATCCCAAAAATTTTATTTTATATTTTATTTTATTTCTCATTTTTAAAATTATTATTATTTCATTTTCTTATTAATTGTATTTGACTATTTTATTGTCTTCATTTTTGAAAAGGTTTTGGTCACGGAAGGGTTACAACTGTGGCAGGGGAGGATCATTGGTGTGGGGTTGAGTGGGCATACATATGAGGTATACAAATGTGTTCAAATGTTTATGGGGCATTGTAATGGTGTGTGGAGAGTCAAACAATAATGCAAAGAATATGAAATTCGTATCCTGGGGAGCTCTGTCACATTCTCTAATGGGACAATAAGAATCCCCTAAGTACAGGTTCAGTGACTATTGAAGGAGGATGGTCCATTGATGGGCCCTTGATTTTGATGACTGTGTTTATAAACCATTACTCTTGAAATTGAAACTTAGCCTAGTATTTTAGGTGCCCTAAGAGTTACCTCCTTTTTGCTCAAATGTGGCCTCTCTCTATGCAGAACTCAGCATAAAAATGCAATTACTTGTCCCCAGCTTGGGACATGTCTCCCAGTGATGAGCCTCCCTGGATATGAAGGATTACTACCAAGCATCAAGTAGCAATGCAACTGTAAAAAGACCTTGACCAAAATTGGGAAAAGGTAAGACAAATGAGTTTATATGGCTAAGAGAATTCAAAGTGAGTCAGGAGGTCATTTCAGAGGTTGTACTTATGCACATATCAGCAGGATCCAATTGACAGCCAAAGTATATGCTACCCCAAAAAGCAGGGCTCCTGAGGGCTCTGGAGACATCCAGATGCTATAGTCATGGCAGATAGCTCAGGAGGTGCCTTGCCAGTGGTCCCTACTTTGGAATTTATGCTCGCCAATGTGACAGAGTTGGGCTCAGTTGTGGATTCCCTACACATTGCTCTTCTGTCCCTTCTATTAGAAACTATGATTAATACTAGAATTTGTAAGTGTACATCCAAGAGACTTAAATCTTTGGGCTGTCCATGTGCCAGCTGGGCCCTGAATATCAACAGATTAGCAACACCTACTATCCAGTTCATTGGCCTCACCCAGGAAAAACAACAAGAACTGATGATGGACAACAATCATACCAAGGAAGTGAGAGTCTACAACTTCAAGCAAGAGAATCCCATTCATTAGCCATGTGGTATTGAAACTGCACTCAATTAGAGGTGGAGTGAGCATCACCAGCCCTGAATCCTCAGGATTGGGGAATGAACCATGGACGAAAGTAGACTTACCGATATTCTTCTATAGACTTCTTGTGATTCTACCAATGAAAGAAATTATATCATTGATGTGAACGTTGTGACCATTGGAGGTTCTGAAGGCAGGGAGAGGGGAAAAACAGGTGTAATAGGTGGGCATTTTCAGGACTTGGGAATAATCCTGAATGACAATGCAATGACAGATACAGGCCATTATATATCTTATCATAACCTGCAGAATTTTGTGGGAAAGAGTGTAAACTACAATGTAAACTACAATCCATGCTTGGTGGCAATACTCCAAAATATGTTCATCAATTACAATGAATGTACCACACTGATAAAGCATGGTTTTGAGGTGGGAAAATGTGGGATGTATGGGGAGTGGGTCATATGGGAATCCCATATATTTTTTTTACATAACATTATCATTATCTAAGTATCTTTAAATATATATATGTATACACACACACACACACAAAATAAACTTTGCCCAAAATAAATATTCAAAAAAACTCCTTTAAAAAAAAGAAATGAGTTAAAAGCCATGAAACCATATATAAGAAACTTAAATAATACTGCTAATCTAAAAAAGTCAGTGTAAGGATTGCATAATATACTATTCCAAATATATGATATTCTGAAAGGATAAAAATATGGAGACATTAAAAGATCAGTGATTGGCACAGGTTAGGGGAAAGCAAGGGATGAACAGGTGGATCTCAGAGCAAATTTTAGGGCAGTGAAATTATTCTGTATGTACGGTGAAGGTGGATAGTTGCATTATGCAAATGTCAAAACCTATGGAAAAGAAAGAGCTAATCCTAATATAAACTATTGACTCAGATAATATTAATATATCAATAATGGTTCATCAATTGTAACAAACAACTTCACTAATGTATTTAAACAGGGAGCATAGGTACATATGGGAGTGGTATATGGGAACTCCCTCTACATTATGTATAATTTTCTGTTTTAGGCCCAAAACTTCTGTAAAAGTAGTTTTAGAAATATTTACTTCCTTTAGAATGTGAAAAGTGTATGGTGATACATGTGGAAATTACAACTAATGTAAGTTATGGGTTACAGTCAAAGTGATATTGTAATATTTTTGTAGCAATGGCAAAGAAGATATATCAATTCTAAGGGATAATAATGGGGTTATACAGGGGTATGGAATTTTTCCTTTTGGAGTAATGAAAACATTGTAAAATTCACTGAGATGATAGCACAACTCTGTGATATATATGAGAGACACTGAGTGAAAACTTAGAATGGATTGTACAAAGCATGGGACTGTATAACACAGGGAATTCTGTGGTGGAGGATGGACTGTGGTTAACAGAACAAATATAAGAACATTCTCTCATGTATTGTAACAAGGATATAAAACTAATACAGGGTGTCATTAACCAGGTGGCTTAGGGGAAAATACACCAAATGTAAAATATTGGCTATAGCTAGTAGTAATGTTCTGATGATGATTTTTCTTAGGTTCTAACAATTGTTTTACAACAATGCAAGGTGTTGGTGGTGAAAACACCACCAATATGCATATTTGTTTTGTAAGTTCATAATATATACTACACACTAATTGATTATGGATGTTCATGAACGAATGATAAACCTCAATTTGCAAAGTTAAAAGTTATTTACTATGCACATGTGGGAGTAATATGGGAAGACTAGTTTCTATGCAAAATTTTGGGGCTCTGAAACTGCTCTGAATTAGTTCCTTTGAAAAATGGCATTTTATGTTGATATTTAAAACAAAAATATTGTAACTTTTTCCCTACTTAATTTCATTGAACCTGGGGGAAAGAACTAGAATCCTGGAAATCTCCTTGTGTCACAAGAAATTAAATAAGTTTTGTAAACACTAATTATGTTCAGTGAAGATTTTTAATTATTTTTGATGTGGGGAAATGTGGATGGGGCATAGGGTTGCTGGTTCTGACATCCCTTTGATCCCGTGGTTTTAGCAACTCAGACTTGGAAAACAAGGGGATGGAGTACCAGGAGTGAGGTATGGCAGTGGGGTGGCATATAGGCTATCCTGCCCACTCACTCATCTTCTCCAGTGGTTTCTGCAGGAAGCCTACCAGAAGTCCAAGGTCACATAGGGAGGAGCTCATAGTCACATGGTTTTTCCAATTTTTAAAAATGAAGAATTTTGCTTTCATTGAGAGTTAATATAGAGCGTTCTTGAATCTATGAATTCACTACTGACAGACTTCAGGAGTAATTCAGGAATATATGATGCCTCATCTCAGTCACCTGCTTTAGGGGAGATGATGGAAGGTCCCTTATCCCTTTGGTGACACCCCCATACCCTGCTATTCCGCTGATCACTTAAAACTCCTGTTCCCTCAGCACCTGTTCTCACTTCTCCTTGTCATATTCCTACAAGTGTGAACTTTGTTATGCCAGAGACCCTGCTCCCATCTATTCTCCACAGTCCCTGCACACTGCTTAGCAGTGCTGCTACTCCTGATTCCCACAGTAAACTTAGAGAAATCACCTTCATTTTGATCACATGTGCATGATGCCTGGCTAGCTGGGGAGGTGCCATCACAGGTACAGCTCTGACTCTGCTCCATGCAGTTAAGGCATCCCAGACAGGTGTGCAGGGCATTTGTCTTCACTGGTGGGGAGTTTGCAGTTGAGCTGTGGATGGGAGGGTAGCTGTTGGACAGGGCAAGGAGCTGAAATAAGTCATACCCTGGAAGTTTTTGTTAAACTGATTAACGTTGAATCAGAGTGTTTTACCCACTGCTCCCTGCCCTTAGACTATTAAAGACGTGAGGTGTTCAGGTGTGCTTGGACTAAGTTTGGCAGAAAACAAAGAATGCCTATTTTAATTTGAATTTCAGATAAACAACAAGTATTTTTGCATAATTATTTCCCATGAACTTGGGAAGATATTGATACTAAATATGTGTTCATCTTTTATCTGCAATTCAACTACATAACCCATCTCCAAAACTTGCCTATTTCCTTCAATAAGTGAGTATGATTTGCTGCACACTAAGCTTAATTCTGATAGATTTTTGAGTCCACCACCCTCCACCCACAATGAGTGGGTGACCCCTGGATCATGGGACAGAACCAAGACCCCAGAGCTGCTACTGACATTTCCAAGTGCTGGGACCAAGCACTGGAGTCCCACTGGGCTCACAACTCTCCTGGTTATGACACACAGCAGAGCAGCCTCTGATAAAACCTGGCTTCTCTCAGTCTGAGGGCTGTCTTGGAACCTGCCTGCAGAGCCCACTCAATGATAATGCTTGGGTGAGGACCTGGGAATGTTGCTAGTTTTTTCTTAGTCAAGTCAGAGTTAGTGGCCACCTCATCACAATGTCTAAGTGCCATCTTCAGTGGTTCTAGGATTTCAAAGTGGCCTTCATTTAGTTCATCACTTTTTAAATTTACTCCGGGTATTTAGGCTTGATCATTGATGTTTGTTTCTTATACTTGTTATAAAAGTTCATTACAAAATTACAGTAGTCAAAAATCAAACATCATTCAACAAATCAAATGATGAAATGAGTCAATTAAAGAATTAGCTGATGAAATATTTTTTTGAATTGTCATTAATTATCATTCAACTTATCTGAGTTTTAGGAGGTAAGTTTTAATTATTTTCAATGTTATCAGAAAAACAGATTGAGAGAAGAGCAAGAAGGTTTTGGGACTTTGCTGCCCATTGCTCATTTGCCTCAGGTATTCTGCAACAGTTCTGAGTCTCTTCACCGCTCATTGGGGGATGGGCCGGTGGGACTCAGGCCTAGGTGAGGCTCTCACTCTTACTTTCATCTTGAGAATCCTGGTTGGTTCCTCAGGATCCCTATCAGGAATGATGAGATTAGCTCACCTTCTCTCAGAGGTAGGTACAGCTTACACTTCAACATTTTCTGACCCTAAGGAAAGGGGCATTTCTCCTAACAAGGGAGACTGTATACAGTGTGACAAAAGCTTTAGGACCTGGCTGCCCATATCTACCTTGACCTGATGTCTCCCAGTACCAGAAAGCAGTAAATTTGTATTTTTCTTCTTTTCAGGGTCCATGCATCTTACTTCTGATGTCTGAGGTGATAGAGGTGCACACATTCTGCCTTGGACATTATAGATAAAGCTGTATCTGAACTCAACTGATGTCCACTCCTTGATACAATATGTGAATCTAAAAATGATATCTTACTAAAACTGTTGAACTGAATGCTGAAAACTCAGTGTCCATGCCAGGTTCAGCACTAAGCTATGTACACAGCAGGAGGACAGATTGTGGTGACTTCTTGTATCAACAATGGGGTAGGCTTCATGGATGACCCACATTGCACCTGCCGCTGCCCATTGGGGCTTGTGATTCAGGCTTTCTGCGCTTCTGGCCCTATTCTCTAAAAGCATTTTATAAGCTGAGGGTTGTAAAATGGAAATGAATCACTCTTGTCTGTATACTCATTTGTGACACACAAAAAGTTTCAGTAAGTCCAATTTCAGGTATAATTACATGGATGGGATATTTGATAACACCTCTAAGACTGTTCCTGCTAATGCCACATCAATGTCTGGCCTAAAGCAGTCAACAGTGATGATTCCAGAATCTGATTTTTTGGCAACTTTTCAAATATCAGATCTCTTAGGTGTTGCCAAATTTCAATTTTGGGAACCTGTTCACACCTGGTATTTCATGCAGGAACATTTTTCTTTAGTTTGGAATCTCTCTGCCAGCTTGGAGAAGGCTTGTCTATTTGCTATGAGGTGACAAATTCATAATTAAAACACAGACAAATTGACTCAAGAGATACACACCATTGTGGTAGGAAATTCTTAAAATGTTACCTTCAGTGACATTATCTGTGTTTCACACTGTGCCACCGTTTAAGCTGAACTCTCAACAAGATATGACTTGGGGAAGGAAGGAACATAGTCTTCCACTCAACAATAAATAACTGACTAATTTGTAGTTTTTCTGAAAGATTGAATGTGCCTGCCAATACATGTGACATGCCTGTGCTTGGTGCAGGTCCAATCATGGGTCTGTTCAGAAAGACTCCATGGAATTCTGCCTGCTTGTGTACTTATGTATATATCTGAAATCCTAGTTCTGCAGCCTAGAAGGAGGTTGAGGTTTTGGCAGAACTAATTTCAGTGCTCACTCTTGAATTTTTCTCTGTAAACATGTTTCCGTACAAATGTGATGATATAATGCTAAAATACATCTGCAATTGTGTTTGTGAAATGATGGCACAAATCACCTTCTATGTCCATTCTGGGAATTTCACCATTATTCCGGAAGAGCATGTAGAGGATACTGAAGGGGGAACAGAGAACAAATATTAAAGAACCATATACAGGAGGCTGAGGAGTTTTAAATCCATGCTGAAGGTCTTAGGGGACCAAGACCATAGGTCATGATGGGAGAGAGGTGGCACTAACATCCCAAGAATGCCACAGCTCCAGGTTATCTTCTTCATCATCTTCCTTTCCCTGTACATCATGGCCCTCTGTGGGAATTCACTAATTGTGGCAGCCATCACCTTCAGCCCCGGACTCCACACCCCTATGTACTTTTTCTTGGTCAACGTTTTTCTATTGGAAGTTCTTTGTGAATGCACAATTGTTCCCAAGCTGCTCAAGATCCTGGTAGTGGAAAACAAAACCATCTCTTACAGGGGCTGCATGACCCAGATATTCTTTCTTACATGGTCAGTTGCAGCAGAGCTCCTGCTCTTCACTGCCATGGCCTATGACTGTTGTGTGGCCACACCTCAACCCCTGTACTATGGCTCCCTGATGAGTCCACAGATGTGTGCAGTGCTGGCTGGAGCTGTGTGGGGAATCAGCATATTTGGCACTGGGGTTAACACCTACCTGATGTTACAGCTGACATTTTGTGGACCCAATGTGATAGATCACTTCTTCTGTGAGATCCCACCTGTGCTGCTGCTGTCCTGTTCCTCCACATATGTTAATTATGTTATGACCATTGAGGATAACATCTTCTATGCTGTGTTGAATTTCCTGTTTACCATAGTGTCCTATTGCCTCATCATTTCCACCATCCTGAAGTTTCGTACGCCGAGGGTAAGAGGTGAGCCTTCTCCACCTGTTCCTCCCACCTCACTGTGATCACTATGTACTATACTATGGTCATCTATACTTACCTGATCCCAGGTTGCAAGTACTCCCCAAAGATGGGGAAGACCATGGCTGTGCTTTATTCCACAGAGAGCCCTGCCTTGAACCCTTATCTACACACTAAGGAACAAAGATGTCAAGAAAGCACTAAAGAAAATCATTCCATTTTTAACAAATAAGCTCTAATAACATATTTTAGACATAAGAGTTGTGTTGGCTAAGGTTTAAATTCCATTTATCAGATTCTAAATTTTATTTATTACATGTCATTTTATATTGGAACACAAAACTTAAATCTGCTTTAAACCTGTTTCCCAAGCAGATACTTTTAATCTAAACATTTTTCAATTATAACAGCATGAAAGGGGCCCTATAAGTCTGTTCCATATTTAACAAATCAGGGAGTTAAATAAAGAGATATTTCTATTAAGTATTGGCAATAAGATACATATGTAGCATAATAATGCAACATAAAAGAGGAGAATGTTGGATATTTATTATCCAACTGTAGAGACCACTCTTAGTCTCAGCTGATCGGTAACACCCTTAATGTTCATGGGACAATATCAAACGTCTCACACATTCATTGTATTATAATTATTTTTCCAAAAGTCCTTAATAGTTTGTGAAGTCTTTGAGATATAGCTGTGTCCTTCTGCCACCACACAAGGGATGAATCCTGGTCATGGACCCAGTGAATGAATGCAAAGTTGAAAAGAAGCAATGAGAAGGTGGGGTATTGGTGGTCCTTCAGGGAAGGGTTAAGGAAAAGGCTTGGGATATTAATGGATATGAGGATCTAATGAAGTTGAGAGTTGCAGATGAAGGAGGGTACTAGGGTCTCAGAGAGGTTATAGTCATGGGCTGTGTTTTGCATCATCTGAACTTGGAAGTGATTGGATAGTGTTCATATTGATGTCTCCTGCTGGGAGGTGCTTAGTGATGACAAAAAGAACCATTTAAGAGTTTAACCTCTGCAGAAAATGGAATTTCAATTTTATGAATGTCTTAACAAATTTACATTATGCAAAAAATCCGGGGTTATTATGTGGCCTCTACTTTATCCATAATTCATAGCAGATTAAGTGGGCATAGCTTCTGAGAGACAGAACCTGTAATGGAAGAGGATGTAGAGCAAAATTGCCTTGTTATCCCAGGGGAATACATGGACAATTCTAAGGAAAAGAGATTTTCTTCAGTTCTACTTCTTCAAGAAGCACTGAGGAAACTCTGAAAAATGTAGTCAGTGAAAATTAGGAGAGATAATTAGGACTACACAAGAGAGAAGAGACATTCTTTGGCTAGATAAAGCTATGAGCTTTACCAATTCTTTACAGAAAAAAGAATTAGAAATTAATGCTAGGTCCATGGTGGTAATTTGTGTGTGTGTGTGTTTGTAGAGCATATTTGGGTACATTTAGAATTCTTTAAACTTTAAGTTCTTTTTTAATTGTGTGGCAACCTTCACATTTGGTCATTTTGGTACATAATTCATTCCAAATTAACAAGTTTTTCAGATACTATTCGAGAAAGTAAGTTATCAGGAACAAGGAACTTAATCTTGACAATGTACTTGAGGTTCTGGGTGGTACAGGAAATTTATAACCATTAAAAATTTTTGCACTACATAGATGCTTCTGGATTTTCTGGTTTTACTCTGGGCTAACTTGTTACAGCCTTGGAAAAGAAATGTAGTTCTCAGTCATCCACCATAAAGATAAGAAAGAGCAGAGGAACCAGCAGATAGGTGGAGCAGACAAACTTGATAGCAACATTGAGGATGAAAAAACAGAGAGTGAAACAAGAGATGTGGGATCCACGGAAGAGCATCAGGAGTGACACCATCTAGCCTCTCTCAAAATGTTGCATGTGTGTGTGAAAGGGTGACTGTATGTGTCAAAGAGTATGTGATTATTTGTATGTTTCAGTGAGGGTGTGGGTGTGCCTGAGATTATATGTGTGCATGTCAGTTTGCTTGAGTGTGTGTGAATGAGCATTAGCATGTGTGAGTTTGTATTTCTATATGTGCATTTAGGAGCACATTCTTTTTTGTTTTTAAAAGCATATATTATAAAGAAGAGAATGGAAAAGAATGGGAAGCAATAAAGGACCCAAACTTTTTTTTATATTTGAAATGTTGTCAGTTTACAAAACAATCAGGCATGCCATACAGAACTCCCATACATCACCGCACCACCAACACCTTAAATTCTTGTGAACATTTGTTACAACTGATGCAAAAACATCATCATAATATTACTGCTATCTATAGTCTATAGCTTATATTTGGTGTGTTTTTAAAACAAACCATCCTATTATTAACAACATGTATTAGTATTGCATATTTGTTAAGTTCATGACAGAACATTCTCATATTTGTACTGTTAACCCCAGTCCATCAGTCACCATGGGGTGAGATACAATCTCATGCCTTTTACAATCCATTCAAACTATACCCTTAGTGGCCTCAGATTCAACACAGAGTTGTGTTCTAATCAACTTAGTATATTTTGGAACATTTTTATCAATCCAAAAGGAAAATACCATACTCCTATGTGCACCCCCATTATTGTCCTTTGGCAATGATATAGTACCTACTTTGCCATTGTTGTAAAATGTGACAATATTACTTTTAACTTTAACTACAGACTATATGTTAGATTAGTTGTATTTTTCCATGTATCTACATACTCTTAACAACTTGTAATAGAGGAACATTCTTGCATTTGTACTATTAACTACAATCATCATACACCACTGCTATTACTATTTTGTAATGTCCCAGATTATCATCTTTCTTTCAATTGACATTAACCTCCCTAGACTACCCCATTATACTTACTATAATGTGTCACCATAAAATCTACCCATTTCTCAAAATTTATAATTCACTTTATAAAATATTTTACATATATTTATCATCAATTCCCTCTTCTCAACCCATCTTCTCTCTTCCAATAACCTTTACTTTAGAGTTTAACTCCATGAGTTTCCTCACCGTATTTAGTTTATATTATTGAGATAATATAATATTTTTCCATTCGTATCTGGCTTATTTCACCCAACAGAACGTTTTCAATGTTCATCCATGTTGTCACATGCATCCAACTTCATTATTTCTTACAGCTTAATAGTATTCCATTGTTTGTATATACCACATTTGGTTTATCCATTCATCAGGTAATGGACACTTGGGTTGTTTCCATCATTTGACAATTGTGAATAAAGCCGCTGTGAACATCCATATGCAAATGTATGAATGCATCCTAGCTTTCACTTCTTCTGAATATATTCCCAGTAGCAGGATTGCCACATCATATGGCATTTCTATATTTATCTTATAGTGAAACTGCTAAACTGTCCTTCACAGAGGAAGCAACATTTCAAATCCCCACCAATAGCAAAGGAGTGTTCCAATTTCTCTACAGCATTTGCAGATTTTCTTTTTCTTTAATAATGGCCATACTGTAATTCATGAAATGAAATCTCATTGTAGTTTTTATCTGCATTTCCCTAATAGCTAGTGATGTTGAGCATCTTTTCATGTGCTTTTTGACCTTTGTATTTCTACTTTCAAAAAATATGTGTTCAAGTTTTTTGCCCATTTTTTTAAGTGGGCTGAATATCTTTAATCACTGAGTTGTTTAATCTCTTTATATAACATAGAGATCAAACACTTATCAGATATGTGGTTTCTGAAAATATTCTCACATTGTCTAGGCTGCCTTTTAATATCCTTAAGAAAGTCATATGAAGCACAAAAGTTTTAATTTTCAGGACGTCCTATTTATTGCATATTTCTTTGAACATGACTTGGTGTAAATATTAAGAAAACACTACACAACACACGATATTGAAGATGTGTTCCTAAATTTTCTTCTAGAAGTTTATATTTCTAGCTTTTATGATTAGGTCCTTGATCAATTTTGAGATAAATTTTGTATAAGGTAAGTGATAGGGGTCCTCTTCCTTTCTATTAGATATGGATATCCAGTTCTCCAGCACCATTTATTGAGCAGACACTTCTGACCCAGCTGGTTGTATTTGACAGCCTTGTCAAAAATCACATGACAATAGATGGGAAGGTCATTTCCATTGGTCAATATGTCTATCTTTATGCCAGTATCATGCTCTGTTTACCACTGTAACTAAATTAAATGCTTTAAATCAGGGAGTGAAAGTCCTCCAACTTAATTATTCTTTTTAAAGATATCTTTGGTTATTCAGGGCAACTTATCCTTCTGGATAAATTTGATAATTGTCTTTTTCATATCTGCAAAAAGGACTGTTGGGATTTTATTGAGATTGTGTTGAATCTGTAAATCAATTTGGGTAGAATTTATACCTTAATGATATTTACTTTTCCAATCTATGAACAGACTATCATTACTTTTATTAGGTATCCTTTGGATTCTCTTAGCAATATTTATAGTTTTCTCAATACAGATCCTTTATGTACTTGGCTAAGTTTATTCCAAAATATGTGATACTTTTAGTCATTATTTAAATGGAATTTTTCTCACTTTTCTCTCAGATTGTTCATACATATTGTATAGAAATGCTACTGATTTTCAGCATTATTCTTGTATCCTGACATTTTGCTGAACTATCTATTATTTATAGTATCTTGGTTGTGGATTTTTTTGGATTTTCTATGTAAAGGATCATATTATCAGCAAATAGAAAAGGTTTTCCTTCTTCCTTTGCTATTTGGATTACTTTTATTTCTATTTCTTGCCTAATTCTTCTAGCTAGAATAACTGTGATGACAGTGGGCATCCTTGTATTGTTCCCGATCTCAGCAGGACAGCCTTCAGTCATACAGTGTTTAGTACCTTGTTAGCTGTGGGTTTTCCATATATTCACTTTACCATTTTGAGATAGTTTCCTTTCAGTACTATCTTTTGCAACGTTTTTTTTTTTATCAGGAAAGGATGTTATATTTTGTCAAATACCTTTTCTGTGTCAGTCGAGATGATCATGTGATTTTTCTACTGAAATATATTAATGTGGCTTATTACACTAATTTTTTTTCTTGTGTTCAACCACCCTCACCCACCTGGGGTAAAACCAATTTGATCGTGCTGTATAATTCTTTTACTGTCATTTTGGATTTGGTTTGCAAGAATTTTATAGAGGATTTTTGTATCTATATTCATTAGAGAACTTGGTCTGCAACTTACATTCTTTGTAATATCTTTATCTGGTTTTGGAATTATGGTTATATTGACCTCATTAAAGAAGTTTGGTAGCATTCCCTCCTGTTCAATTTTTTGGAAAAGCTGAGCAAGATTCATTTTAAATTATCTTTGAATGGTTGGGAGAATTCACCTGTGAATCCATCTGTTCCTGGACTTTCCATTTTGGGTGCTTTCTGATGACTGTTTCAATCTCTTTACTTATGATTGGTTTGTTAAGGTCATATATTTCTTCAAGGGTTTTTATAACCTTTGTATGTTTGTATGAATTTGTCCATTTTGTCTATATTGCTTAGTTTGTTGTAGTACAGTTGTTCATAGTACACTCTTGTGATCTCCCTTATAACTGCAAGATTAGTGGTGAAATCTCCCTCTCAATTCTGACTTTATTTACTTGCATATTCTCTGTTTTTTTCCTTCTCAGTCTACGTAGGTGTTTTTCAATTTTTGATCTTCTCAAAGAACCAAATTTGTTTTTGATGAATCTCTATTTTGTTTTCTTTATTTGTTCTCAATTTCATTTATTTCTGTACTTCTCTTTATTATACCTTTCCTTCAGTTTGTTTTGGGATTATTTTGCTGTTACTTTTCTAGTTCCTCCAAGTGTGCATTTAGGTCTCCAATTTTAGCTCTTTCTTCTTTATAATATAAGCATTGAGTGCTACAAATTTACTTCTCAGGACTGCCTTCACTGTATCCATTA
>JAQZBX010020226.1:0-33170 GCA_029593785.1 Cabassous unicinctus
AATGACTTTGATTCTGTGGCCCCAGGAGGAGAAATGAGCCTGATAGCCTACAGCTGACTTTGTGAAGAGTCATTGTACGACTTTATTCACTAGCATAATGCCTAATTCAAATTCAAAAAGAGAAAAACCTCAATGTTAAATATAGGGACATAGAAAATTTAAATAAAATCAGCAAAGAAATTTCAAGATGAAATTCAAATAAGACAGAAGGGACAGACAAAAGCTTTGAATGTGTCAGAAAATGTATTAATACAACCATATTTCTTAAGTGTTGAGTATAATTTTAGGCTTGTGTTATTTATAGAAGATTGCACAATAAAAAAGTCTGACTTCAACAAACTTACTTCTCAAAGTGCTAAGATACACTTACTATTATTTGTTATAATGACACAAATGAGAAGCAGTCAGCACAGATAATGGAGTTTAAAAGCCTTTCCAGTGGCAGTGATGCTCAATGTGAAAATCACAAATAAGTAGTCTTATCCAGGTAACTTGGAGGACTAGGTATAAAGATGGAGTAGGGAAGGGATGAAATACAAGGAGGTATGTTTTCCAGTCAGATAATTCATGGGAAGTACTTACTGCAAGATCCATCACCTGGTAAGATCTATTAGTTTCATTATAAGAATTATGGAGTGGGAGGATAAAGATATGGGATACAAAGAGCTTATGTTCCACTTAACTAGGTATTGACTGATAGAGATATGGCTAGAGGTCAGCCCTTAATCATAATGGTACTGATACTACAGTAAAAATAAAGGAGAGAATAAAGTATCTTCTTGATCTGCATTCTATCCAAATTAACCTACTTGAAAAACGATTACATCTGGAACAACCACCCAACACCACATAAATTTACTCTTTGAATGTTCTTGCAAACAAATCTCTTTTAATCTAATAACCATAATTAAAACACATCATAATGTTTTTCTAGTCAATGTAAGTCTGATTTTACTTCCAATATTGTAAATAAAAATTGAAATAAAAATTAAAAAAATGAAAAACAAAGAAAGAAAATAGAAAAACTCATCTTAAATTTTTGGATTTGTAAGAAAATGCTAGGTTGAAGGTGTTTAATTCTTCTACCAAACTAAATGTTTTTCTGAAAAATACAATAATTCATTAAATTAAAATTTATCGAATGCCTTGTTCTTGACAGGATGAGTTCCAAGCATGGATTAAAACAAAATTGAAAATATCTCAGAATGTATTTAATGTATATTTTATTTCTTTAAGTCTAAAATTTTTAAATAAGAAAAACAGCAGCATTACCAAAAAATGACATGATACAATCAATAAGTGACATAAACAAAAAAAATAAATGCATATTCAAGTAAATGTGTTTTAAATGGAATCAGAATTTGAATATTTAGGATCCTGATGTATATTCATAAACACACACATATACAGATACACATAGAATGTCAAAAGAATAGGCAGAATTTAAAATATCCTAAATTAATATGAGGCAAAGCTCTTTTCAAAGGGTATATGAAATGTTAAGAACAAGATCATAATGATCACCACATTGAAGAATATCAAAAGCTATAATACTAACATTGGAATCATCCAACTGCTAAAACAAAGTGTAAGTATCCAAATTCAAAATATAGCTAATTAAACAATGAAGTTTTGTACCTCATGCAAACTTGATGGTTTTTAAAAGAAATCAAGGAACCAAACTAGCATTATATCTGGAAGTCTAAGATACTTGAAACAGAAATAAAAATGAAAACTTATATTTAAAGTAATAAAGAAATTTCTCATGAAACAAATGGCTTGTCCATTTCAAAAACATAGGATGTTCATCATTGTTTCTCAAAGAATATAACCCACTCCACTTTTGAATAAATTTTCTTATCTGTCAATTGTCTCACATCCTGATATAGCACAGGTCTCTAGGCCATAATTTACTTTTTCACCTGATATCATGAGGATTTTGCACTTTCTGTGGCTCTTCAAAAAACATTTTTCCCTCATTCTTTCATCTCACTTCTATTCTTCATTTAGGTCTCAGCTTAAAAGTCACTTCCACTTCAAGGCTTTGCCTTTATCCCCCACCAGATGAAGAAACACTCCGAGACTTGGAAAGTGTCTATCCTACCTGACGTTTTGAATTTTGACATCTTTAGCATTAATTTCATTAAATGTTCTTTTTATATTGTACAATTAAATCTTCCACTAAAAGAAAATATTTGTTTATTACACACATGAGTATGTACAAAATCTAGTGCATAAATGATAATTAATATATGACCTTAGGATACATTGAATTAAAAAGCCTCACAAACTGACTGCCATAGAAAAGAGAATCAATATTTAATAAAGAAAAAAAAAACTAATTTCTCCTTTCAAAAACTAATCACAAAATAACAAAATGAGTACATTTGATTTTAGTTTTGAAATATGTCAAAGATGAAAGCTACATTAACTAAGAGATTAGTTTAGGCCAAATGACTGTATATCTATCATATAATCACTAATTAAATGAACATATACATGTATATATAAAATTTATATTAAAATATTTTTCCAAAAAGCCTTAGATATGGTTTTTAATCTTTGTTTTATAGATGGGCAATTGGAAGTGTGATTTAGAATGGTGTTTGCTATAGCATATGGTACTTCTTCTGCATATAATCATCAAGAAAACCTCAAGGAACATCTCAAGAAAACTAATTTTTATTTAAAACATCCAATGCTTAGATCATGAAAATGGCAAGATAATCTTTAACAAACATAGATTATTTTGTATTGGGCTAAATTGCTTAAAAAATATATAATATTTTATAATTTGGTGTTATATTTATAATGTTTATCTTGAAATTACATATTTATATTCATATATTGAAAAATCAAAAAAACATTTTATTCACTGATATCTTATAAAAGTATATAAATTTTTTAATATAATGAAATAAAGAAAACTAATACTCTAATATATAGTAATAAAAAGAGGAAAGCTTGAAGAAAGTTAGTCAGGAAAATATCCTTTACAAATGAAGTTTTATGTGGTATATTTCATTCAATGGAATATTATTCAGCCATAAATAGATGTGGATGAACAAGACATCATGTAGAGTGAAATAAGCTAGGCACAAAAAAGACAAATATTGTATGATTTCTCTTGTATGAAATACATAGAATAAGCAAGTTCATAGAGACAAAAAGCAGGATTGTGGTTACAGGGGAGGGAGTATGGGGAGTTACTGCTAAATGCCTATGAGTGTTGGTTTGGTTTTAGCTTCATGGTCTATCCTAAATTACATATTTTCTGAAGGGAATGTGACAGAGTTTATTTTTCTTTTAAGTATATCCAATTTTTCTAGTTCTCTTTATTCAAATTATTTTTTTCTTTCTTTATTTAATTGACTGGATCATTGGTCAAATCAATTGACCATATTCATGTGGGTCAAGATCTCGATTCTGTATCATCATTCCAATGACCTATTTTCCATATTCAGTCAAATACCATAGTGTTTTGATAACTGTGGTTTTATACCAGACCTTGAAAAAATGTACTGTAGTTCCTTTAATTGTTTCTTTTTATTCAATACTGTTTTGACACTTAAAGATATTTGAAAATTCCTTACAAGTATTAGAATTAGTTTGAAAATTTATTCAAAAAATTGTTGTATTTTGGACTACATTTCATTGAATCTGTCAAAGAATATGAAATCGATATTTTAACAAGATGGAATCTTCCAATCCATGAACATGGTATATCGTTCAATTTATTTAGGATTTCACTAATTTCGTAGCTAGGATTTAAAGTTCTTAATGTACAGGTCTAGTACATATTTTGATAGGCTTTTTCCTAAGTAATGGTGTTATAGATGATATTATATATAGAATTGCTTTTACATCATTTTCCAATTATTTGTTGCTAGCACATGGACCTTGTTCATTGACTTTACATGCTGAAACCTTGCTAAATTCATTTACTAATTCAAGAAGTTTTAAAAGTTTCCATGTAAAAAATTATTTTTTTCTTTGGAAAATGAGTTACCATGTAAAAAATTATTTTTTTCTTTGGAAAATGAGTTACCTTTCTTTATTTTGAATCTTCTTTTCATTTTGTAAAGACAATTAATAAATACAAAATATACAAATACATGTAAATAAATAGTCTAAGAAAAGAGTGGATTTTTAAATATTTTCACACATATTTACACTTTGTTTCTCTTTGTTTCAGCATATTCCAGGTTCCTGGTGTCATAACTTTTTAGTGTGAAGACCTTTTATAGCATTATTTAAGTGCAGTTCTTCTTAATATAATTTACCCCAGTTTTTTCCTGTGCAAAAAATGACTTTATTTCACCTAATTTTTAATAAGTATTTTTACTGCATCAAGAATTTTAGATGGCAGTTATTTTTTCTTGTCCCATTCAGCATTAAAATGATGTTAGATCATTGTCTTCACCCTGGTGAGTTCTCATTGTTTTCCAGTCTCCCTGCTTTCTGTACTCCTGAGGATTTTTCTCTTCCCTGCTAGCCTGCTTCCAGGCTTTAGAGGAGAGCTACCCTATACTCTGTGTAGATTTGGTGGAATACCTTGGGCGTGTTTCTCTAAGCTTTTCTACCCTATTTTTATGCTTCTGAATCGAAAGCTTGAAACAAATTCAGAGACAGGTGACTTGATCTTGGGACAATAGCTTATCCTGCCCTAGGCTTTGGTCTACTACACGGAGTCGCTGATGAGGACTTAAGAGAAAGAGTTGACTTGTGGGTGCAGATTCAGTCTATGGCTGGGAAACCGTGGAATTCTAATCTGTCATGAAAGTCCATATGCAGCTACTAAAAGTTCATTATAGTTTTGTCTGGTTTCTTATTACTCCTGTCCATGGCAAATCTTCCATCAGTAGAAAAGCAGTCTTGGGGCATTTCATTCCTATGAAAGGTTCATTAGATTCATAGTTTATTTCATTTAAGATTTTTGCATCCTCAGCTATTTGAGAGGTATTTTTCCCACATCATAATTTCATACCTGTTATGGTTTGTATGGATTGTTTTGATGACAGCAATGATCTCTTGTGTCTCTCTGCATTCATTATGAACAAGAAAGACTGTAGAAGGCATGTCCACTGCTGCTGGACATTCAGCATGCTGACCATATTCTTGCAACTTATCTTGTTAATAAATCTGGAATTTTATGATTCATATATCATTGATTATTTTTGCTTTGTTTCTTCTAATATCTTGAAGATTTCATGCTCAGACAATGGCTTTTGGAATATATGATTACAGTCTGTGCAATTGGCTTTTACCACAACGCTTGTATGTGTTGTTCTATCTACATATACATCTGTAAAATCATTTTAGGATTCCCCTCTGACCAACAAATTAAAAAATCTTTTCCACCTTTTATTCCAACATGATTGTGGTTCCCATTACTTATGATAGCTTATCTTCTTCTATGTTAAGCCATCAGCAAAATAATCATTGACTATTAACAATGGTATGACAGAACTAATGGCATCCATTGCACCCATGTTGAACAGATTCATTTATACCTTGAGAAACAAAAGAATAAGACATGTCTTCAGTGACTCACTCAAAAGAATTGCATTATTTTCCGAGGGTAGAAAATGCTGAAGACTAAGAATCAATTTTTCAAAAGACCGTGGTCCCTAAGCAAAAATTCTTTAAGTTCCAAAATCATTTTGCATGATTCTCCTCTGTGTTCTACTTCAGGTTAACTTTTTCAAAATCCAGATTTCTGTTCACTCTTTATTCTTCTTATAAGCCAAAATCTATCAGATAACACTCATTCAAAAATGTCTGTATATACATAGTAAATAAATTAATTAGTTTACCTTCTAACCTGCTTAAACAAAACCACAAAATACCATAAAACTAAAGAAGGAGGAGATCAAATACAAACAAAGCAGCAAAAATATGAGTGCCTAATTTATATGGTTCTAAACAAATGCAAGTTTAGAAAAAAGTGATCCTTACGTGATATAATGTAATTCACATTATAGTGAAGTTGTATTCTGAATCTAAAAACAAAAGAAAGAAGAAAGAAAAAGGAAACTCTGCATCACTAACATGAAATAATAAAGTAAAATTTTGAAGTAAAAAATCCCAAAGATATTTCATACCAAAATAATGAATCTTAAGAGCAGAGAAGAATTAGAATATTTAGATTCTATAAAACACAACTATAAATTTGAGAGAATAAAATTGCAAGACTTCTAGATTAATATGAACCAAAATCTTGAATAAAATTTGAAAAAGTTCTTCTCAAGGGAAAAAGTAGTTGTTAAAAAAACGATAAAAGTGATCATTTCTGATAAGTTTTAAAATAAGTATTGGGAAAGCATGAGGAATTAATTGCTAAAGTAAAATTTTAATCTCCGAAAACAAGATGTAACTAAGTTAAGAAAATCAAGAAAAACTCAGAAAAAAAATCAAAGAAACCAAATCAGCAGTATATATGTGAGACTGAAGAAAAAGAAAGGAAATCAATAGTAAAAAATCAGAATTTAACTTATAATGTATATATTTATGAAATGAAAATCTTGTGGATTAAGAGACAAGATTAATTACTGTACACTTCAGTAATTATCTTCAAACAAAATAAAAACTCACATATATACAAATTAAACTTTTAATATCCCTATGTTTTTTTTCCTATCCATTTGTAGTCTTGGTCCAGGGACCATCTTTTGGTCCTGCTCTTCTTCTGTCTGTAGGGTTTTGCAGTTATTATTGCTTCAACTATAAAGAATGAGTATTTTTCCTCATTCTTCTTTTGGCTAATTCTTATTCATTATTCAGATCTGGACCTAAACATCACTTCCATTAAAAGACTGTTCCCCCACACTTCCCACCACACAATCACGCAGACAAATCATAGAGTGAATTTTCCTTTTTCATATCATTGATCACTTTCACATCTCCTCAGTGGGTCCCTATCTGTTCCAGGATGCATTTTCCACACTAGAAGGTAGAAACAATAAGGTAAACATCTGGTCTATTTTGTTCACTTGACTATTTAGAACATATAGTAAATATCAAGTTCTCTATATTCTTATATATTGAAGTGATAATTCTCATAAATACTAGGTTAAGTTTCACTTTGATAAGAAAAGGTTCATAAGTAACAATCATAAATATCAAGGGCCTGGTATAATGGTCTGTCTTCCTTTACTAGGCATTGCCCTTATATTTGTGGGATTCTTGCCATCCCATTAGAGAATGTAGCAGAACTCCCCAGGATGGGAATTCAGTATTCTTTTGCTTATTGTGTGGATCTCCACCCTCTGAGAAAATGCCCCAAGAACACTTGAATATATTCATATGTTTTAGAGGCATGACCCAGGTGAACCCCTTCCCATGCATCCCCCCATTAACTTCAGCCCACAATAGTGATCCTCTCCTGCCACAGTTGTGACCGTCTGTGATCCAAAACCTCTCCAAAAATGAAGCCTACAAAATTACCAAATAAAATTAATAAGAAAATTAATTAGTTGTGCATTGCATGGGCATGACAGTGGTGCTGTGTTGTGATTGGGTTTAGCAGTGCTGGTCTGTGTGGGGGAGTAGGGTGGAGGGTTGCTTTGGACTATACATGGAACCGGGGGGGAAGGTCAAAGGAAGGAGCAGGTGAACTCTGGGGATTTGCAGGTCTGTAGTTAAAACTAAAATGTTTGGAATGTTCTTTTGGCAAATATGGCAGGGGAGGGTTACTGGTTTAGGATTCTATTATTATTTCATTTTCTTATTAATTTTATATGGTTATTTTGTTGGCTTCATTTTTGGAGTGGTTTTGGAAATTTGGTGTTTTAAACAAATTTAGAATACTATCAATCTTTATTACTTCAAATCCTTTTCTTTCGAATTTCCCCCTTTCTTCTTAGATTGTAGTTACACATTTTTAGACTACTTCATATAATCCCACAAATCACAAATTTCTGCATATTTGTCAATATTTGTATATTGTTCTAAAATAGGATCATTTGTCATGTTCTATTTTTAAGCACACTGATACTTTCTTCTGCCTGCCAATCTTAAAACTTTTCATAATTATTTAAGTTCTTTCTTTTTCTTTCTTTTTTTTTTTGTAGTAATCAGACATCTTTAATGTTTGCTTCTTCTTACTGATGACCTTCAGCTTTGTTCACATACAGGCCCCTTCCCCTGTCTTAGCACAAATCACAACCATAAAGACTGACAAAAATATCTGAGGTATTGGAGACTCCATGGGCACTTCTTTTCCTTGTGGCGAGTCCTAGTTTCCAAGGACACATTTGGAATTTCTTGTTGCTTTCTTCATCCAGAGGTGGATAGTGGGGAGGGACAGAATTTTTAGGAGAGAGGGCAGTGAAGGGTTTCTTCTTTCATCACTAAATGTTCCTTGTGAAAAAAATATATTTTTAAAATATATCCAGTTCAATTGCAATTGTTGGGCCAAACACTGGGAAGTGCCACAGTGCCACCTTGGTCAATGTATTTCTGGAGCTTTAAACAGCTGTATTACAACAGCTACATTTCAGTAGGACTTGGGCAGCTGGCTCCAGATAAGCCACTTGCCACACATTCAGGCTGATGCTTCCATTCTCACAGTTAACATGAAAGAGTGTGGCTTTGGGTCCGGAGTGTGTGTTGTTGGGAGGGAGTGGGCATGAGGAAAGCTGGAGGCTCTGTGATGCGGAAGAAGGAATTGGCTTCTTTTTACTTCTCCACCACAGTCTTAGATGCAAATACAAATATATTTAAGTCTGAGGCTACTGCCATCAGTAGTGCTATTATCACACTACTTAATGAAATAATTCACATCAGCATAAAAATTATTCACACCAAGAAGTCATTGTTTTTTCCTTTCCCCCTTTCAAGGAAAGGTTTCCATATCACTTGACTAAAGGATCTCACCACAGATATTTCCAGTGATTTGGCCAAGAGTCGATATTGTAATTCAAGTTTTTGGATCCGCCATCTAGACATTTGGCGATAAATTTGTAGCTGTGTCTTTGGTTTTCCCAATACACCTAGAAGTCTGAAGTCTCTGCCTTTCCCCATGAAGTGAGAGACACAGATGCTAACCTTCCAAGCCTGGTCAGAAGGGCAGGGGAAGGGGAAACTCTGGGTCAGCAGATCAGCTCAGGAGGGACTCGCCACATTGGGAGTAATGAACAGCTGAGTCCACTCTGAGGCCTAGGCCTGGGGATACGTCCCTACGGGACTTGTGAAGGGGCACCCTGGCAGGGCCCACGTGCCACCAGCAGTCTCACCCTTGTCCTAGAGCTTGCAGGGCGGGCTGCGGGGGTCGGGCTGCGGGGAGCGAGCTGCGAGGGCCGGGGTGGGGGACGCTAGGCGGCCAGGGCGACCTGCGGCAGTGGGCATCAGCAGCGGCACGCGGTGCAGGTCCTATTTCTTTTTTTTTTGTACTAGAAATTCCATTTGGTCTATTTATCGTTCCTGTAGTTTGCTGTTTTTTCCCAAGTCTTTATTATGACATTGTTTACACTATATTTTAAACATATTTAAATATCTCCTTTGATTTACTCATCTGTTAATTCCAACATCTGACGTATGTCAAGCTTGTTTTCTATTTACTATTAATCCTTTGGATACAGGTCCCAAGTCTTGCTTCTTTGCATACAAAGTCGTTTTTGAAAATATGCTGTATATTTGTGGATGCATTTTTCTTTAGAGATGGTTGATATTTTCTTCTCTTAGATAGATAATTTACCTGTGTTTCTGGTAGATGTTTTTGAGACTTGTGAAGATTTCCTAGGTGAGCTTAAAATAATTACCATATTCTAGGGTTATATTTCCTCTACTTCTAATGTACAAATTTTCACCGATTTCAGATGAGACTAGGATTCTTCTCAAAGTTTGATCATTAGTTCTATGCTTCCCAATCTGAAGGAAACGTCAAAATTTTCTTAATGATGACTATGGCACTTTGGCACTGTTTATGAATTCCAAAAATATATATTGAATTGTGTTAGTAAACTGATCTGTTCCTCTGGATGTATTAGATTATATTAAATTCAGAGGTTTCACTTTTACTTGATTAAATTATGATTAAGGCTTTGATTCAGCCACATCAGTAGGATGTTGAGTCCCTGGTGGGCAGGGACTCACAGAGAAAATGACACAGCAGAGGAGGGAGTTTGAGTTTTGATGCTGGAGCCCAGGAGGAAATACACAGGAGAAGAACAGAGTGGAATAGAGAAGGCTCCATAGACATGGCAGAAGCCCGGGGAAGAGAGAGACACTGATAATCTACAGCTGACCTTGTGGAGGGAACAAGTAGCTGAGCCCTGGAAGAAATGAGCCCCTGGGAGAGAGAAAAAGCCTTATGCCAGCCTGCAGCTGAAATCAAAAGGAGCTGGGACCACATAGCTTTAGGAGGGAAAGGGAGGCTGAATCTTGGAGATTTAATATTAGCTTTCTCATTTACTGTTTGATTGGTATCTTTCGGGTACAGTGGGTATTGAGATCAACACACTGGAGGATGTGATCCAAATTTTCAGGAATTGTAACTCATAGAAAATTGGTAACAGATTAATTATTCCACTGTCAGGAATGTGGTAAAGATGCTAATTAGATGATTGCAATGTTGAGGCCATTTTATTGTGAACCAACCAATGTCATGTAAATGATATCTTGTCCCATTATGCTTAAATATTGGCAACATTTGACTCAATGATATCCATCAACATGATAGTTAACAAGGGTTAGAAGTAAATCTTACTTCAAGCCTCAGTCTGGATATATAAAAGAAGTACATGAAAGTCACGTATTTTTCCATTGTCCATGTGTGAATAATATATCTACAAAATCTTGTAAGAGTATAAATGTGATCACATAATGTAGGAGTTTGCAGATAGTTATATAGTGGTCATAGGACATGGTGTCCAAGAGAAACCATGCTATAACATCAAAGAGTTCTGTAAAAAACTTTGAATGTCACAATTGTCATATGTGATTGCCTTGTCACCTGCTGTTATGCTGTAGAAGCATCTGGGAATAAAGCAGGATGTAAATGACATTTCTAAGAAGGAGAAATTTTGTAGTAACAGTACATGGCAGTTTTAAGGTTTGAATCCATGAAGGTCAGGGAGATGCTTGTCACGTTCCCAGTTAAACTCAAAATGTAGGTGAGAAATTGAAAGATGAAAACGAGAACCTTCAGTTGTGGTTATCAGTCAATCCCAGGAAGGTAAATATTGTTATTTTGTGGTTACTCATCACTGAATCTTGACTTGTATGATAGGAGGAGAGAGGTGTTAACATCACTTTGCAGAATTGATGGCTCAACAAACTTAGCCAACCATCTCATATGCAGGCAAATTTTATTTAATTTGGTTATAAGCAGTATCATTATACTTAGTTTCCACAGTTGTGTGTTTTGGAAATGTCATGGAATATGACCAACATTTTGGGATTTTTTTTCCTTCTTACAACTGTTTATTCCCAAATTATATTGTATTTATCTTCACATTGGATGGGCATTATCCGTAGAGTTATCTTGAACTGTTAACTGCAACTGAATCGTAAAGCCAAATCTTAAACTTCTTCAACACTTTAATGTCTTTCATTATAAATTATTTAGTAATAAATTGCAAATATATGACAGTTTGTTCCTCACTATATATTTCTTCATCTCTTTTGTTTTTGATATGAGGTTTATTATCATTTTAGTAATTTGGGTTTTCTCTTTTAGCAAATTTCTACTCATTCCTTTATGTCTCTCATGTAATTCGGTCTAAACTGACATTCATTACTTAGAATGTTAAGGCCACTGGATGCAATATATACAAGTTTGTATGGCACATACATAATTGTTTTATATTCTCCACATGTTACATCCAACATCCTGAAATTAATATCACTAAGTGCATAAATTCAGTTTTAGGGGAGCGGAGGTAGCTCAAGTGATTATGTGCCTCCCTACCACATGGGAGGCCCCAGGTTCATTTCCTGGTGCCTCCTAAAAAAAAAAAGAAGAAGAACACAAGGAGACAGGGAGCACAAACAACAAGGGTGGGGGGGGGAGAAATAAATAAATAAATCTTTTTAAAAAATTAAGTTTTATACTACTGATCTCTTTTTCCCAGCTTTGCTTGTTTCTCTGTGATTTCGATATGTCATCTCCAATACAGAAATAATGATAATATCCTTCAACTATTGTTAAATAAGTATACTAGTTAGTATACATGGAACATAAAAAAGTGCTTGTCTCATAACATCCAATACTTTTAGGTTTACTGATTCATTGACCTGATATACAATGATTTTCTTTTTGTTTGTCATCTTTCTTAATTCACCTAGTTATAATCACATTTTTTGCTCTCACCATTATAATGAAACAGTTTTTGCCAAAGTTTATCAATTTTTGCCCCAACTTATTAGAAGACTTGTGTGTGGAATGTGTACTTTAGACCACACACTATCTAAAACAAGGCCATGAAAAATATCTCTAAACCTCACAAATTTTTCCTCTCACCTTTTTTATTCTAATTCCTGAGTGCTTTTTTCTTCTTGGTCACTATTATGCTTCTCTCTCTCTTCTAACTTAGGTCTGTTTAACTCAATAAATAGACCCTCGTGGATATTATATTGAACTCCTAATCCCTTTGTACATGAAAAATATTGCTTTTTGGAATCTCAGGAATACACCTCGAAAATAAACCATAGTAATTCCACACCTACATACTTTTCTTTCAATGGATTTTTAATAAGATAACTAATATGTTTGTCCAGTTATTGAAATAATCACTTTAAGTCAGTTGTCTACCTGAAATATTCTTTTCTCTGATCATCTTTGCACTTTTACTTATGTATGGCACCCAAACACAAGCTCCAACTACACTGCAAATACAAAGTGCCTGGGTTTTAGGTTTAAACATCTGTTGTTCTTGGAACCTGATGAACCTCTGATACATGGGGTGGATGTCTTTCATAGGAAGTAATCTCTTTCAACGCACTACTCTGAGAAAGTACATTTCTTGAGATTAGGACTAATTTTTAATTGGAATAGTGTCTATAAGTAACCCAATTTCAGACATGCACACAATGCCAGAAGAAAATTATATTTAAAAATGTCAAATCATTTTTCTATTATACAGCTATCTTATTATTATTTGGTATGTATCCAAAAATACTCTGATATTTAATTTGTTATATATTGAGTCTAATATCATAACTTTTTGTTCTTTGAATGAATTTATATAGTGATGCATGTCTTAATATGAGGAACACTATTATGATTATATACCCTATTTCTACTCTGGGCAAAACTTGCCTTAGCTGCTTGTCTTTGCCAATCTGCCAAGAAGAGGAATAGTTGTATTTTCATTGATGCTGGTTTTGCCTCTTGTTGTATCTCTCAGTAAGATATTAAAACCTGAAGTCAGGGACTTTGCAGTTCTGAAATTTTATCAAATTCTTCTTGATAGATATCTTCTCAAAGAACACGTACTAAATACTACACCAACGGAGCAAACATTTAAAAATTGAATCAATGTTTCACAAGAGAAAGTCTTCTTGTAATTTTCCTGGAGCTTCCAATTCTTTTATTATGTGAAAAATTTACTTTTGTCCTTGTCTGACAGTGCTGTTGTCATAAAAACCGTAACTGTTTTGGCTTAAACATGGGAATTTATTGTCTCACTGTTTTGGCTACTGGAATCTTAAATCAAGTTTCAATAGGCCATGCTTTCTTCTGGAGTATGTAGAGTCTGCTGCTAAGTTGTCTAAGTCCTTTGGGTTCTTTGGCTTGCATCTCTGCCTATTCACAAGATGAGTATTTCATTCTTTGGCTTCTTTTGTCTTTATGTTTCTTCTGACTTTCTGCATCAGAATTTTCTCTGTCTTTCAACAGCTCCAGTGGTATGGAAAATAGCCTGTCAAGATTCAGTTTGCTTTCCCCTAATTGGGACCTTCAAAGATCCTATTCACAAATGAGTCCACACCTAAACTAATAATAGCACCTTCAATGTGCTTATTTTAAAATGGGTTCACATCAACAGTAGTGTGGAATAAGTCTTCAACACACCTTTATGGGGTACATTATTAAATCTGCAACAACAAATTGCTTTAAAATAGTATTCCCTGCTGAGATGGGGCTGGATCAGTTTCTGATCATGTGTCCAAATGCCAGAGTTAAACACCAGGTCTTCAGTCACTATTACAGAGAAAGTACACGGACTTGCTCATGGTTTGACTAGAGCTTTGATGCTTCCTTGTAAGGTAGTTCACACCTGCCATTTACATCAGACCATCTGTGGATGAATAAAGGCCCATTTCTGCAGCCCATGTGAACAGTTACAGCAGCCTTGGGTGAGCTGTATTTTCTATCTTCAATCAATTGCATAAATTCATTTAAAAGGAACTCCAGCTAGCAATGGAAAACTTGATTTTCTGACCTCTCTTTGCTCAGAGAGTTCCGCAGTTTCACACATGGTATTTCTCTTTTTTGCCAAATCCCCAACCAAGGGGGAAAAAAGAGTCCTTGGTGACCCAGTTTAAAAAATTGCTGACAGGGGAAATGAATGTGGCAGATGTGGCAAATGTGTTTTATCTTACATTTGAGTGAGTTTTTTGATTGTACATTCAAATATTTTATACAACCACTGATATGAAGGTAAGAATTGATGTGGTGTGCCCTTATTATAATAGGTATTCTTGTCCTAATCTGTATACTTCTGGCAGTGAATGTAGATTTTTGCCAGAAATAATATACTCAAATGGGCAAAATTGATTGATACTTCACTGATCCAAATCTTAATTCTATTTCAAGAGCATGTTTACTACAGTGTAAGTCATGGGATAATTTCAGCACTCTTTAAAGAATTTTCATTTTAAGTCCTGTTGTTCAAAACTGGATTTAATTCCTCAGGCCAAGATAAATAGATAAAATTTGCTAAGGCATTTTAAGAGATGTGGATATGCCATGGCATTTTAAGAGTAACTGATCAGCTTCTCAAACACTGATTATGTATTATCAGCTCATTAGAGTAAATGCTCACTAATTTTGTATTTTCCCATCATTTTTCAAAAAGCCATCTAAGTATTCTGCCTAGTTGAGTCATTTATTGTTTCTCTACTCCCCATCTCTTTTGAAAGATTTCCCCCATTTTGCTGCACAATGTCAACAGTCCTATCAGTGCCCTTTCCAATGTTTTGGCCTTCCAAAGGCAAGGTGTGTCTTAGCCTATATAACTTGAGCTCCTCACATTCCTATTGCTTTGGGGAAAAGACCTCTTTGTTAATTAGAAAAAGGCAGAGAGTTACCTTTTCAGGTTAAATATGTGAAATCCCTGCCTTTATCCATTTCAGGAGGTTGGTAGTAATGCCACTTGAAAGCATTAGTTATCAATTTTAAATTCAAATGACTTCTTTTTTTGGTACATATACTTAGCAATATGCCCTCACTCATTAATTCCAAGAAGTATAGATAAATTAAGTAGCAATTTATTATTATTTAAATATTCACCTAAAATACGTTAAGGTAAATTCCTGAAGCATTGAGTTTGCATTGAAAGCATCATTCTGAATTACTGTTTTAAATAGATAAAAATTAAATATCCTTGTTATATTCACTGAAATGGTGTAGAAACTATGTTACATCCATGAGCCACATGTACATCTCAGCATCTATATAATGGTATTCAAATACTATTTCAAATACTGAAAGAAAGAAAGTCATGTTGAGAAATATGTGATCCTAGGGTTGCAGCAGGAAATATATGTCTATCTTGTTGTTGTATCCCACAATGAAATTTATTTTCAAACATTTCTGAAGGAGGGAAGTCTAGAATGGATTGACAGGGTCTCGTTTTTCTGGAGGCTTTAGAGGGAGACTCTGTTCTACTTCAAGAGGTTGAGTCATTCCTTGGCTAGAGGCCTGCTCTACTCTGACCTTGGCTGATATCATAGCATCTCCTTCTCTTAGACTCCTTCCTCCATCTCTCCCTTATGAGGACCCATGTGATTATATTGTCCCACCTAGATAACCTAGGATAATCAACTCAAGACCCTTAACTTAAGTAAATTAATAAAGTTCCTTTTACCCTCTCAGCTGTTACAGAGGAAAAGGAAGTGGGAATCATGTGCTTTTCTTCATTGAATTTGGCCATCAGAGCACACTTTGAATCTCAGCTCTGGCCAGACCAAAACACAGGGAAGCTGAGATTGAAACATCTTATCCAAGATACACCATACATGGGGTCACAAGACAAGTCTCAATAAATTTAAAAATATGGAAATTATGCAAAATACTTTCTCTGATCATAATGTAATGAAGATGGAAATTTTAAAAAAATGGACAGAAAAAAGGAAAATACATAAATATATGGATATTAAACAACAAACTCAAATAATCAGTGGGTCAAAGAAGAAATTGAAAGAGAATTTAGCAAATATCTTGAGAAAAATGAAAATGAGAAAACAACATATCAAAACCTATGGGACACCACAAAGGCAGTGTGAAGAGGGAAATTTATAGCCCTCAATGCTTACATTAAAAAAGAAGAAAAAGTTAAAACTGAAGATCTAACTACACATCTGGAGGTACTAGAAAAATAACAGCAAACGAATCTGAAAACAAGCCAAAGGAAAGAAATAGTAAAGATCAAAGCAGAAATAAATGAACTCAAGGGAAAAAAAAAATGAAAGAAAGAATCAAGAAAACCAAAAGTTGGTTCTTTTAGAGGATCAACAAAATTGACAAACTCTTTACTAGACAAGCAAAAAAAAGGGAGGGGGAAAAGAAGATGCAAATAAGAAATCAGAATTGAGAAGGAGGATATTACCACTGACCCCCCAAAATATTAGAGGGTACTATGAACAAATAAATGCCAAAAAACTAGACAATGTAGAGGAAACCACTTAACACACGAACCATTTTACAAAGACCGTAGAAAAAATATAAGATCTCAACAAATCATCACAAATGAAAAGATTCAAACAGTCATCAAAAACCTCCCAAAAGGGAAGCGGGTGTGGCTCAATCGATAGAGCTCCTGTTTACCATATGGGAGGACCTGCGTTTGCTTCCCGGGACCTCCTTGTGAGGGCAGGCCGGCCCACGCAGCACAGTGGGCTGATGCAGCAGGACCTCACAGCAGGGGGGAGATAAGCAGATACAGAAGAAACACGCAGTGAATGGACACAGCAAACACAAGCAGCAAGAGGGGGATAAATAAATAAGTAAATAAATCTTAAAAAAAAAAAAAAAACCTCCCAAAGATGAAAAGACCAGGATCAGATGACTTCACAGGTGAACTCTACCAGTCATTCAAAGATGAACTAATGCTAATCTTGTTTAAGGTCTTCCAAAAAATTGAACAAGAAAGAATGCTACTAAACTCATTCTACGAAGCCAACATCACCCTAATACCCAAACCAGATAAAGCTACTATGAAAAATGAAAATTAGAGAACAATAGCTCTAATGAATATTGATGCAAAAAAAACCTCAACAAAATACTTGCAAGCAGAATCCAAAATCACATTAAATATTATATACCATGATCAAGTGGGTTTTATCCCAGGTGTGCAATGGTGGTTCAACATAAAATATCAAATAGTGTAGTAAACCACATTGATAATTAAAGAAGAAAAATCACATGTTCCTCTCTATTGAAACAGAAAAGGCATTTGATAAAATACAACACCCTTTCTTGGAAAACATGCTCCAAAGTATAAGAATAGAAGGAAGCTTTCTCTATAAGGTAAAGTGCATATACGAAAAATCAATAGCTAGCATTGTACTCAATGTTGAAAGACTGAACACTTTCCTGCTGAGATCAGGAACAAGATAAGGCTGCTTCTGTCACCATTGTTATTCAATATTCTGATAGAGGTTCTAGCTAGAGAAATTATGCTAGATAAAGAAATACAAGGGACCCAAACAGGAAGGAAGATTAAAACTTTCACTATTCGCTGATGATATGATCCTATATCCAGAATCTCCTGAGAAACCACAACAAACCACTAGAAATAATAGGCAAGTTCAGTAAAGAGGCAGGATACAAGACTACTTCGCAAAAATCAGTAGCATTTCTATATACTACTGATGTGCAATTGGAGGAGGAAATCAGAAAAAAATTCCATTTATAATAGCAACCCAAGCAATCAAATATTTAAGAACAAACAACACAGGATATTAAGGTCCTGTACTCAGAAAATTACAAAACATTGCTAAAAGAAACTGAAGAAGACTTAAATAAATGGAAGGACATTCCATGTTCATGGATTGGAAGACTGAATATCATTAAGATTTCAATTCTATCCAACCTTATTTATACATTCAACACAGTCCCAATAAAAATCCGAACAGACTGTTTTGAAGAAATGGAAAAACCAATTATCAAATTTACTTGGAAGTGTAAGGGGCCCCAAATAGCCAAAACATCTTTAAAAAGAATGAAGTTGGGGGACTCTCACTTCTGGAATTTATAGCATATCACTTACCTACAGTGGTAAAAACAGCATGGCACTGGCATAAAGACAGACACACTGAAAAATGCACCCAATTCCAGAACTCAGAAGTACACCTTCACATCCACAGTAAAGTGATTTTTTAGAAGGAGATCAAGCCCTCCCAGCTGAGCCAGAACAGTCTATTGAACAAATGGTGCTGGGAGACCTGGATAGCCATATGCAAAAGAAAGAAAGGGGAGCCTTAACACACACCTTATACAAAAATTAACCAAAATGGATCAAGGATTTAAATATAAAAGCAACAACCATATAACTCCTAGAAGAAAATTTAGGAAATATCTTCAAGATTTGTAGTAAGTGGTAGTTACTCAAACCTTACACATCAAGCATGAGCAAAAAAAGATAAAATATATAAATGGGTCATCTTTTAAATTAAACACTTGCACCTCAAAGGAATATGTGAAAAAGGTGAAAAAGCAATCAATTCCTTGGGATTAAATATTTGGCAATCACATATCTGATAAAGATTTAATATCCATGAAATATCATACAATGCAACAATAGAAAGACAAACTAAACCAGTTAAAAAAATGGGCAAAAAACTTGAAAAGACAATTGTCCAAAGAAGAAAGACAAATGGTGAAGAAACACATGAGAAAATGTTCAGCAGCACTAGAGATTAGGGAAATGAAAATCAACACTGCAGTGAGATATCATTGCACACCTCTTCAACTGGCCACTATTTAAAAGTCAGAAAACTATAAATGTTGGAGGGATGTGGAGAGATAGAACACTTACTCACTGTTGGTGGGAATGTAGAAGAGTACAGCCACTGTTAAGGACAGTTTGGCAGTTCCTGAGAAAGTTGAATATAGACTTGCCATGTTACCTGGCAAACTTATTACTAGGTATATATACCCAGAAAAACTGAGAGCAGAGACATGAACAGACATCTGCACACCAATGTTCCCGATGTTCACATCTGCATTAATCACGACTGCCAAAATTTGGAAACAACCAAGTTGTCCATCAACTGAAGAATGGTAAACAACTTGTGGTGTATATACATGATGAAATATTATGCAGCAGTAAAATGAAATGAAGTCGTGAAGCATATGACAACATAGCTGAACCTGGGGACATTATGTTGAGTGAACATAATGAACAAGGACAAATAATGTATGATTGTTCTATTATGAACTACATGTATGGTGTAAACTAATGGAGTTAATAATTAGAATATAGGCCACCAGAAAGTGGAATGAGGGTAGAGAATGGAAAGCTGAGGGTTAATCTTTGTAGAATTGGTAAAAACGAAATAAAAACAAAAAACACATTGTTTCTAAATCTTTGGAAATGAATAGAAATGGTGAGAGAACATCATGCTGTTTATAACTTGCAGAACTGTTATATGGGTCTGACAATATTTGAAAGGGAATGTCTAAGGTCATGTTTATTACTAGAAGAAAACTAAAAACTGCAACATGGGACTGTACAAGATAGTAAAACCTCATGTTAAGCACGAATATGGGTGAAATTGCATATATAAGATTGTTTTTACTAAATATAAATACAAATATGAAAGAGAGAAAGAAAAAAAATAGCAGATATGTATGGCAGGAAAAGTAAACAGAGATTGAGAGATGATGAGTTTTGTTTGTTTCTTGTTTCTTGTTATTATTAGAATAAAGAAAGTGCTGTAAGAATGATTAAAGCAATGAATGCACAAATATGTGACTGCACTGAATACCACTGATTGTACACTTTGGATCGATTTATGCATTATTAAAATTCATCAATAAAATTGATGTGTTAAAAAAAAAGAATTTTACTACACAATAGAATGGGTTTTATCCCACGTATGCAAGGGAGGCTCAACAGAAGAAAATCAATTAGTGTAATAAACCTTATTGATAAATTGAAGAAGAAAAATCACATGGTCTTCTCAATTGATACAGAAAAGTCTTTAACCAAAAAAGGGATATATTATATACAAATGAGTTTTTATGGCTAAGAATTTTCAAAGTGAGTTAAGAGGTCATTCCAGAGGCTAAGTTTATGCACTTCTCAGGAGGTTCTCACTGAGTTCCACAGTAAACAGTGCATCAAGCAGTGGTGCACCTGTAGGCTCTACTAGACAATATAAGCAGGGCATACAACCCCAGGAAATTGGAGGCCTGTCAGGGGGCCTTACCATGGAATATATGTTAACCTTTCTCCCCATTGCATCAGAGTTAGACTCATTTATAATTTTCCTACGTATGGTTATTACAGCTTAATAATATTCATTCATATGTAAATACCATATTTTTCTTATCTATTTGCCAGTTGATGGACATTTGAGTTGTTTCCAACTTTTAGCAATACTGAATAATGATGCTATGAACATTTGTGTGCATGCTTTCAGTTCTTCTGGGTATATAGCCAGCAGTGTGATTGCTGGATCATATAGCCATTCTATAGTTAGCTTCCTGAAGAACCACCAAACTGTTTCCACAATACCTGTACCATTCTACATTTCAGTCAGCAGTGGGTGAAGGTTCCCTTTCCTCCTCAACATTTGCAGTTCTCTGTTTTTTAATAGGTGCCAGTATAGTAGATATTAGGTGATATCTAATTGTAGTTTTGATTTGCATTTCCCTAAGAGCTAGTGATGTTGGGCATCTTTTCATGTGCTTTTTAGCTATTTGTATTTCCTCTTTGGAAAAGTGTCTATTCTCTTGCCTATTTTTTAAATGGGTTGTTTTCTTATTATTTTCAAGATATAGGATTTTTTTAATATATTCTTGTATTAGGCTCCTATAAGATAAATGGTTCCCAAATATTTCCTCCCATTGAGGAGGTTTACTTTTTTATTTTTTAGATTTACTTTATTATTCGTTATTTATACCTCCATGCTGCTTGTGCTCGCTGTGTCCATTTACTGTGCGTTTTTCTGTGTCTGCTTGTCTCCATTTGTTGCGTCATCTTGCTGCACCAGCTCACTGCACCACGTCGGAATTGAACCCGGGGCCTCCCATATGGTAAACAGGAGCCCAATCACTGAGCCACATCTACTTCCCAAGTAGGTTTCCTTTTCACTTTCTTAACAAACTCCTTTGAAGTGTAACAGATTTTAGTTTTGAGAAGGTCTCATTCATCTATTCTTTCTTTTGATGCTCGCACTTTGGTTTTAAAGTTCATCAAACCATTTCCTACTAAAAAATCTCATAGATGTTTCCCTAAATTAACTTCTCAGAGTTTTGTGGGTTTTGGCACACACATTTAGGTCTTTAAACCATCCTAAGTTAATTTTTGCACAGGGTGTCCGATAGTAATCCTCTCTCATTCTTTTGGATATGGATATCCAGATTTCCTATTACCATTGGTTGAAGAGGCAATTCTGTCCCAGTGGAGTCACTTGGTGGCCTTGTTGAATATCAGTTGACCATATATGCAGGGATCCATATTTGACCTCTCAGTTTGATTCCATTTTTCAGTATGTCTACCCTTAGCCAATACAATGCAGTTTTGACAACTGCAGCTTTGTAGTATGCTCTAAAGTGAGGTAGCATGATTCCTTCAATTTCATTTTTTATTTCAATATCTTTTCAGCTTTTTAGAGCTCCTTGCCCTTCCAAATAATTTTCCTAATTGGCTTTTCCAAATCAGTAAAAAGTGCTGTAATTTTTATTGCATTAAATAAATGTAATTTTATTGCATTAAATCTGTAAATCACTTTGGGTCGGATAGACATTTAATGATGTTTAGTCTTCCAATCTATGAATATGGAATATTCTTCCATTTATTTAGCTCTTCTTTGATTTCCTTTAACAGGTTAAGTTTTCTGTGTACAAATCCTTTACCTCTTGTAACTTCTCTTTGGAATAGTGTCTATTCAAATGGCTTGTTCATTTTTTAAATGGCAAATATTTTTCCTAGATATTTGGTTCTTGTAAATGCTATTGAAAATTGAATTTTTTCTTGATTTCCTCCTCAGATTGCTCATTATTAGTGTACAGAAATGCTGCTGATTTTTCCAGGTTGATCTTTATGTTGCCACTTTACTGAACTGATTTATCAGCTCTAGGAGCTTTGTTGTACATTTTTTGGGGCTTTCTACATACAGGATCTTGTCACCTGCAAATAGTGAAAATTTTACTTCATCCTTTCAATTTGTATGAATTTTATTTCTACTTCTTGCCTAAGTGCCTGAGCTGTGCTTCTAATAAATGTTAACTAAGACCAGTGACAGTGGGTATCATTGTCTTATTTCAGATCTTAGAAGGAAATCCTTTAGCCTTTCACCATTGAGTATGATGTTAGATGTCGGTTTTTAATATACACCCTTTATCATGTCCAGGAACTTTCCTCCTAATCCTACTTTTCATAGCATGTATCTTGTCAAATGTTTTTCTGCATCTTTAGAGATGATCATGAGATTTTTTTTCTTTTGATCTGCTAATGTGGTATATTACATTAATTGATTTTCTTATGTTGAACCATTATTGAATATTTTCATTTTATTATTTTATTTTGTTTTGTTTTGTTTTGTTTTATTTTATTATGTTACTTTATTTTTATTTTTATTTGTTGTTGGGGAGGATTTGGATTGCAGAAGGCTTGATCTGTGGCATTAGATGATCAATGGTACCTCACTGGTACCAGGGGAGGATGTGTGGGGAGAGGTGCACCTGGGACATGTCTCTATGGAATATGAATATGTTCATGTAGTCATGGTTTATTGTCTTGCTGAGTGGAGACTCACACAATAATTGACGGAATAGTGAATGTTTGTACTTGTACGATGTTCTTGTGAAATTGAAAGTTAGCTTAGTAATATAGATTGCCTAAGTTACGTCTGAATAGCTTCCTTGTTGCTCAAATACGGCTTCTCTCTAAGCCAAACTAGGCATAAAAACTCACTACCTTCTCTCTGGCATGGAACATGACTCCCAGGGTAGAGAGATTATTACCAAGTGCCAATTAGCAATGCATTTGGTGAAGGACCTAGACCAAAAGGGGGAAATATTAAATACAAATGAATTTTTATGGCTAAGAGATTTATGCACATCTCAGGAGGATCTCTCTGTCTGCCACAGTAAACTGTGCCTTAAGCAGGGGTGTTCCCGGGGGCTCTAGAGAGACCAAGACAATATAGGCAGGGCAGACAACTCTAGAAAACCAACAACCTGTTGGTGAGTCTTACGTTAGAATATATGATAACTTATCTTCCAAATGTATCAGAGTTGGAATGATTTATAATTTTCCCACATTTGATTCTTCTGCCAATTTTATTTAAAACTATAATTAGCACTCTTCCCATTAAAATTATGTCCCAGAGGCTTAAAAATCTTCCAGCTCTTCATATGGCAGTTGAACCCAGAACCTCAGATGATTTTCAGCCAACACCTAATATCCAGTTCATCAGATTCACCCAGGACAGCTAACAAAAGGGTGATCATGGACAACACTCATCTCAAAAGAGAGTGCCGACAGTTATAAACAAGACAGTTCTATCATCTGCCCCCTGGGATCTAAGCCCACTCTCAATTGGATGCAGAGTGGACATCACCATCCCCAAATCCTCAAGACTGAGGAATGCACTTACATGAGGTGGAATGCAAATATGGACTAAAGTAAGCTTATTATTGTTCTAACAATTGAAGACCTTGTAACATTGATATAAAGACAGTGTTCACCAGAGTGTCTCAGGAGAGGGAGAGGGAAGAAATGATGAAACATGGCACATTTTAGGGCATTGGAATTGTTTGGCACAATATTGCAATGATGGATACATTATACAATTTGTCGAAACCTATAATATTGTGCAGTGCAACGTGTAAACCATAATGTAAACTAAAGACCATGATTAGTAACAATGCTTCAATATGTGTTCATTAATTGTAACAAATGTACCACATTAATAAAAGACGTTTTTAGCGGAGAAAGTGGAGGAAGGTAGTGGTTGGGTATATGGTAATCCCCATTATTTTCTGTGTTATATTTATGTACTCTAAAGCTTCATTAAAAATAAAGAAAAAAAATTTCCAACCAAAAAAAGACCCAATGTGATCTTATAAATAAATAAATAAACAAACAAACATATATGGATACATTGGCCCATGTCACATCAACTCATTAGAAATTAAAACATTAAATTTAATTGAATTATAATATAAACAATCATCAGTCAATAATAATTTATTACTCATCCATGCTTTGTTATATCAGAGCATCATGGAAGTACATTGTTAATGTCTGGAAGAAAACATGACTTTTTAGAATTGAATACTATTCAAAGTCAGTAGTGCCACAAAATTTTGTCACAGAAACACAATCATTCTATATTAAGAGAAAACAAATCCAGTGAGGGAGATGGGCTGCAGAAATGGTCCTTTAGGCATCCCCAGATGGTCTGATGTAAACGTCAAGTGTGAAACTACCTTACAGGATCTCAAGCAAACCATGAGCAAGTTCATGCCCATTTTCTATAATAGTGACTGAATTCCTGGGATTAAACTCTGATATTTGGACACATAATTAGAACAGACCCCCTCCAACCTAAGCAGGGAAGGAATATTTTAAAGGAATGTGTTGTAGAAGAAATCATTTAACCCATTAAGATGTGTTCAAGTCTTTCTCCATATTGCTGTTTTTGTTAACCCACTTGTAAATAGAACTTTTGAAAGTGTTATTATTAGTTTAGGTGTGGACCCATTTGTAAACAGGATCTTCAAAGATCCTATTAGATGAGATCCTATTAGATGAGACCAAATGAATGAGGGTGGACCCTACTCCTTATCCCTGGAATCCTTATGAGGCAGCAGAAATTCCAACAGAGTAAATTAGAAGAATCCAAAACATGAAGTAGTCCCCATGTGACAATGGCAGAGATGCAAAGCAGCAGATGCTACAGACTCCAGAAGAAAGTGTGGCCTACTGAAACTTGATTTCAGATTCTATTGTCCAAATATGTGAGAATAAAGTCACAGTATTTAAACTAACCCATTGTGGGGTATTTCCCACAGCTGCCCTGAAAGACAAGGACAATAGTAAAACTTTCACATAATAATGTGATAGGAGGCTCCACTCCAGGAAAATTGCTTCTTTGGGGAAGCACATATTCAATTTTTAAATGCTTGCTCACGGAGCGCAGGTAGAAAGGCGAGAGGCCGCGAAGTCAGGACTCTGTTAGCTGCTCCGGCCGGGAGGCTGCGCTTTGCCGGCTGGGAAGGGGGTTACGGACGCCATCGCCCTCGCGCCTGTTGCCACGCGAGCTCCAGACCCGGAGCGCGATGAGCGCTTGGAAGGAACCATGGCTCTGGACGGAATAAGGATGCCAGATGGCTGCTATTCAGATGGGACGTGGGAACTCAGCGTCCATGTGACCAACCTGAATCGCGATGTCACCCTGAGAGTGACCGGGGAGGTGCATATTGGAGGGGTGATACTCAAGTTGGTGGACAAACTCGATGTTAAAAAAAGATTGGAATGACCATGCTCTCTGGTGGGAAAAGAAGAGAACTTGGCTTCTTAAAACACATTGGACCTTGGATAAATATGGTAGGTATCCAGGCAGATGCTAAGCTTCAGTTCACCCCCCAGCACAAACTGCTCCGCCTTCAACTTCTAAACATGAAGTATGTGAAGGTGAAAAAGTCCATTTTTCTGATAGAGTCTTCAAAGCTGTTTCTGACATCTGTAAGACTTTTAACATCAGACACCCTGAAGAACTTTCTCTCTTGAAAAAAAAACCCAGAGATCAAACAAAGAAAAAAAAGAAAAAGCTAGACGACCAGTCTGAAGATGAGGCACTTGAGTTAGAGGGGCCTCTTATCACTCCTGGATTAGGAAGTATATATTCAAGCCCAGGACTCTATAGTAAAACAATGACCCCCACTTACGATGCTCATGATGGAAGCCCCTTGTCACCAACTTCTGCTTGGTTTGGTGACAGCGCTCTGTCAGAAGGCAATCTGGGTGTACTTGCTGACAGCCAGCCAATCACATCACCAGAAATCTTGGCAAAAATGTTCAAGCCTCAAGCTCTTCTGGATAAAGCAAAAATCAACCAAGCGTGGCTGGATCATCAAGATCGCTCATGGAACAAAATGTGAAGGAAAATGAGGCCTTGCTGCTCCGATTCAAGTATTACAGCTTTTTTAAATTTGAATCCAAAGTGTGATGCAACTTGAATCAATCAGCTTTATGAACAGGCTAAATGGGCTATTCTCCTAGAAGAAATTGAATGCACAGAAGAAGAAATGATGATGTTTGTGGCCTTGCAGTATCATATCAATAAGCTGTCAATCATGACATCAGAGAATCATTTGAACAACAGTGATAAAGAAGTTGATGAAGTTGAGGCTGCCCTTTCAGAATTGGAGATCACTTTGGAAGGGGGTAAAGGTCAACAATTTTGGGTGACATCACTTCCATTCTTGAACTTGCTAACTATATTAATGTTTTCAAGCCAAAAAAGCTGACTCTAAAAGGTTACAAGCAATATTGCTGCACCTTTAAAGATGCATCTATTTCTTGCTATAAGAGCAAAGAAGAATCCAGTGGCACACCAGCTCATCAAATGAACCTAACAGGATGTGAAGTTACTCCAGATGTAAACATTTCAGGCCAAAAATTTAACATTAAACTCCTGATTCCAGTTGCAGAGGGAATGAATGAAATATGGCTTCATTGTGACAATGAAAAACAGTATGCACACTGGATGGCAGCCTGCAGATTGGCCTCCAAAGGCAAAACCATGGCGGACAGTTCTTACAATTTACAAGTTCAAAATATTCTTTCCTTTCTGAAGATGCAGCATTCAAACCCAGATCCTCAGTTAATAGCAGAGCAGATCACAAATGATATAAATCTTGAATGTCTGGTGTCCCCTCACTATCTCAAAAAGTATAAGAATAAGCAGCCAAGCTATATAAGAGACTTGATAATGGCAAGAATCTTGGAGGCTCATCAAAATGTAGCACAGATGAGTCTAATTGAAGCTAAGATGAGACTTATTCAAGCTCGGCAGTCTTTACCAGAATTTGGCATCACCCACTTTATTGCAAGGTTTCAAGGGGGCAAAAAGGAAGAACTTATTGGAAATACATACAATAGATTGATTAGAATGGATGCAGTATGGGAGATGCAATTAAAACATGGAGTTTCAGCAACATGAAACAGTGGAATGTTAACTGGGAAGTAAAAATGATCACCGTAAAGTTTTCAGATGAAGTACAATTATCCTTCATTTGTACTGAAGTAGATTGCAAAGCGGTTCATGAATTTATTGGTGGCTATTTATTTCTCTCAACATGTGCAAAACACCAAAATGAGAGTTTAGATGAAGAGATGTTCTACAAACTTACCAGTGGCTGGTTGTGAATAGAAAATACTGTGTAATGAAACTCTATGGCCATAGCAATATTTAACTTTAAAAGCTGTTATATGCTGCTTAATAAAGTAAGCTTGAAATTTATCATTTTATCATGAAAAATTTTTTGCCTTACCAGACCAGCTAATACGTACACTAACAAGCACAACTATTAATCTTCTGTTGTCAAACAATGTATGGACTGATTAATATGGCACATATTCCTTAGGGCCAGAAATTGAAAACTGAAGGAGGGGGCAAGTCAGAACAAACAACTGATTTAAGCCAGCCAAACTGTAAGAAACTCAAGCCATCTATTTTAAAGCTATATCCAGGTCTTATGTGAGGTCTTATTTATCATGTTTAATGCATAAGTTTTAATGTATGTTTAATTTGACCTTATGCTTTAAAATATCATACACCTGGCAGCCATTTGATTTTTTTCACCCAACATAAATCAGCCCTGCAAAAGAAGCCTGATATATGTCACTGTTTGACTTTGAAGGAAAATGCTGTTAGTCCGTTATGCTTGGTTTGTTTTTATGCTTTAGTAAGCATGTATATTGTTTTGTGTTTTTATTTCTACACCATATTGTATCACAACACTTTTAGGATTCACCAGCATATTCACTTTCTGCCAAAAATATTCAACTTTTACATTAAAAATATGAAGTAAAGATCTGCAAAGTATGGATTTTCTGTAACTAATGTACAAACACAAATTTTGTAAAATTTTACAGTTTTTAAATAACTACTCACAACTAGCAAATAGCTTAGATATAGTGTCTTTGTATTAAATGCTTTTAAAAGATATAAATATCAATTTGGTATCAATTATATGGTATTTTAATATTGGCAAACATAAGAATGACTTCATTATAGTCATGATTTGCCACAATGTCCTTAACTGATGCCTGGACTGGCCATTTTCAAGTCTGTGATGCTGTTACAATTTGCATTGGTACTAGACAGAAAAGCTCACCTAGCCCAAAAGGGTGCCAGAGAAGGAGGATTAGCAGTATTGTCCAATAATCCATGGTTTAAAGACTGTATAAATCCATTTTATTTTAAATAAAAGCAAAATCTTAAAAAAAAAAATACTTGCTCACTTGGTGTAGTATTTAGTATGTGTTCTTTGAGAAGATAAAATAATTTGATAAAAATTCATAAATGCAAAGTCCCTGACTTCTGGTTTTAATATCTTACTGAAAGATACAACAAGGAGGCAAAATCAGCATAAATGAATATACAATAATTACTCTTCTTGGCAGATTTGCAAAAACAAGCAGCTAAGACCACTTTTGTCCAGAGTAGAAATAGTGTATGTAATAAAAATAATGCTTTTCATAATAAGACATAAATCACTACAAAACTCCATTCAAAGAACAAAAAGTCACCATAGTAGACCAAAGCAATTTAAATGAGTATATTCAATATCACAGTAGTTTTTGAATACATACCAAATAAGAATAATATAGCTTTATATGGGAAATCTTACTGGACTTTTTTTCAGTAAAATTTTCTTTAGCATTGTTTACATGTCTGAAATTGTGTTAACTATGGGTACTATTCCAGTAAAATTCACAGTCCTAATTCAAATGAATGTACTTTCTCAGAGTAATGCTTAGAAAGGAGATTGCTTTCTATGAAAGGCATCCACCCCATATATCAGAGGTTCATCAGGTTCCTAGAACAATAGATGTATAAATCTAATATTTAGGCACTGAATATTGGAAGTGGGTAGAACTTATGTTTGGGGAGCAGAGGTAAGTCAGAAAACAAATAGTATCAGTGGAAAGAATAGTCCAGGTAGGCAGCCAATTTAAAGTGTTTATTTCAATAACTGGACAAACATACCAGTTAGATTTTTAAAAACTCATTGGGGAAAAGGATGTATGTGTGGAATTACTATGTATGTGGTATATTGTCCTATATTCCTCAGATTCCAAAGAGCAATAATTTTTAGACATGAAGCATATCATTGAGAGGGTATTTATTGAGTTAAAAAAAGAACTAATAAGGAATAATGAGGGGAAATAAACACATGGAGCTCAGCAGAAAAGAAACATTCAGGAATCAGAATAAAAAAGGTGAGAGGAAAACTGTGTGAGATGTTATGATAACTTTTCGGATGTTGTTTTGCATAGTGTTTGGTAAAAAGTATACCTTCCACAATAAGTCTTCTAATATTTTGGGACAGAAAAATGATAAACTTGGGTAAATCTGTTTTATTATCATTGTGACAGCAAAAAAATGTGATTATAAGTAAGTAAAAAATGAATGGCGACAAAAGGAAAATCATTGCATAGCAGGACAATGAAAGAGATAACTTAAAATTGTTAGACATTATGAAATAGGTGCTTTTCTAAGTTATATCTATAGTAAACAGCTAACTTTTTCAGCAATAATATATGAAGTATACTACTATTATTTCCATAATTGATATGGCATAAGTAAATCACAGAGAAGTCCAGCAGAGTTTAGGGAAAGATATTAGTACAATTAAGCTGATATTTTGCAATTGGTGACATGGATGCCAGCATATTGGGGTATGTTTTAATGAGATTTAAGTGTTGGAGAGCATAAAACCATGGTGATTGTGTCACACAACACTGTGCATATGGCATACACCGCTCTGTTATATTCAAGGAAATGATTTAACTTCAGAAAAAATTACATGAGGGAGAGGTGGGAAAAACTGAATAAAAAGTTGCTAAAAGAGAAAAACAAATTTTTAAAATTCCTGTAATGCTAAAATTCATAACAAAAGGAAAAGTATGAAGAACTATATAGTGAAGAACAAACTCTTTGTCACGTATTTGCCTTCAGTACTAACCAAACTATAAAGAAAAACATTAAAGTGTTGAAGAAGTTTAAGATTTTATTTTAAGGTTCTCCTGCAGTTAGCAGCCAAGATAACTATATGGATAATTACCATCCAATGTGCACATAAATAAAATAAAATTTGGGAATAAAAAGTGGTAAGAAAGAGGAATTCCTAAAATGTTGGAGTGTGATATATGTAAAGTAATCTGGTCTTTTCAAAAATATTACATAATATTTCCAAAACACACAACTGAGGAAACCATGAATCTAGTGGAATGATTGCTTATAACCACATTAAATAAATCTTGCATGCATATGGGATTATTGGTTGAGTTTGTCGAGCCATTAATTGTAGCAAAGTGATGTTAACACCTCTTTCTTCATATCAAATATCTCAGAAAAATAAATGCAGTTTGTCTAGAAGAACGAATTTATAAATGCAGTTTATAAATGCAGTTTGACTAGAAGAAAGTATGAGTAACTAAGCAATAACAACATTTATCCTGCTGGGACTGACTGATAACCCACAACTAAAAGTTCTCATTTTCATCTTTCTATTCCTCACTGACATATTGAGTTTAACTGGAAACCTGACAATCATCTCCCTTACCTTCTTGGATTCAAACTGTAAAACAGTCATGTACTTTTTTCTACAAAAATTTTTTTCTTGGAACTCTTACTTACATCTGCTTGTATTCCCAGATACTTGTACAACATATCAAAAGGTGACAAGACAATCACATATGATGATTGTGTCATCCAAATTTTTTTTTACAAACCTCTTTGCTGTTATAGAATTTTTTCTCCTGTCCACCATGTCCAATGACTACTATGTAGCCATCTGCAAACCCCTACATTATGTGACCATCATGAACAAAAGGGCCTGTGGAAGAATTATCCTGTGTTGCTGTACAGCTGGCTTGTTGATTCTATTCCGACCACTTAGCATGGGCCTAAATCTGGAATTCTGTGACTCTAATGTCATTGCCTAATTTGCCTGTGATGTATACCCCCTCCTAAAGATCTCATGCTCAGAGACATGGCTCATAGAGGAGGCAGTCATAATCTGTGCAAGTTGACCTTTATCATGACACTTCTATGTGTACTTCTATACTACATATACATTGTCAAGACCATTCTACAATTCCCTGCAGCCCCAAAAGAAAAAAGGCATTTTTTACCTGATCTTCCCACATGATTGTGGTCTCCATCACCTATGACATCTGTATCTTCATCTATATCAAACCTTCATCAAAGGAATCAGTGGCTGTTAATATGGGTGTGACAGTGTTAACCACTTGCATTGCTCCCATGCTGAACTCCTTCATTTACACCCTGCAAAACAAGGAAGTAAAACAAACCTCTAATGACTCAATCAAGAAAGATATATTATTTTCAAAGAACAATACTAATGTAGAAGAAACAAAATTTAATGAAAAATCATAAGTCCCTAATACCTTTTAACTTTTATTGCCTCCCTCCATTCAGGATGACATTTCTCACTAAGAGAATATAATACAATTTAATGAATCAAAAAATGATTTCACATCTAACCAAACATTTAAAAAATTAAATAAATAAAAATTAAATAAACAAAGTAAACAGAATTAATGAATTCATCTTCATAAATATTCTACATTGAGTAATTCACTACTTGCCTATACCAATTCCAGGTTTTGAGGTCTTTTGTATTCTAGGCATCATTCCAGATTACTTTGATTTTATATTGATAAATTAGGTAATTTGATGATTTAAGGTCTGTTGCTTTAATATTACAGATAAGGGTTAAATCATGAAGTAATAATACTGTTAACAATGTTCATTTTCGCCTTGTAATGACAATGATTTCAGCAGCTGCCACTTCAAAAATTACTGCAGACCTATTATTTTCATAGAAGTTAATCAATTTATAAAGGAATTTTGTCATATCTTTAAGACACTAATAGAAAATTTAAAGTTTGAGAGAGTTAAATAATTTTTGGAAGTGGTAAAGTCAGGATGCAATTCCATTTTTATCAGATACCAAAGCCTATGTTTGTTACAGCATAGGTTGCCACAATACACACATATTAACATGACAATGTGCTCAAGGAGAACCTTAGAAAAGTTTAACTATACTGAAACAGTTATAGTTTAACTCAAGAAAACTGAAAATTTATGTGATTTTAATATAAATAATTATCAATTACTAGCATGTTAATATTAGCCTTTATATGTGTAGAGAAGAATGGTAAATATTTATTTTATTATACTATTTCATAGTAAAATTACAAACCTAAATTTATTCTTTAATGTAAAGCAATGAGAAACAGACAGCTTTGTTCAAAAAAGTGAGGTCAAAAGCAACTCTATTCCCTCTTGCAAAGGTAGCTATAAGTGGAGTGATATATGAATTGGTAAACAGAATAGAGCACATATTAATCACAATTATGCCCTTTTGCAGGGAGGCCAAAAAAGAGGATAACAGATTACTAAAAAAGCCTCTGTCTGTAATCAATTAATTTCAAATTATACAAGGACCCATAGGAAATATTGGACAACCTCTAGCCACTGACATTCTTACAATCAGGTATTTATATATA